>JAQHUG010000098.1:6326850-6376642 GCA_028555095.1 Dicrostonyx torquatus
GTGATGTGGGATTCCCCTCTGTATGCTGTGAATACCAATGGTGAATAAAGAAACTGCCTTGACCTGTTGATAGGTCAGAACTTAGGTAGGTGGGGAAAACTGAACTGAATGCTGGGAGAAAGAAGGGCAGAGAAAAAGAGAGGCCATGTAGTCCCACTGGAGACAGACACTGGAACTTTAGCTGGCAAGCCACAGCCACGTAGCGATACACAGATTGATAGAAATGAGTAAAATTAAGATGTAGGAGTTAGCCAGTGGGAGGTTAGAGCTAATGGAGTGAGCAGTGATTTAATTAATACAGTTTCTGTGTGATTATTTCGGGGCTGGGTGGCCGGGAGCCAACAGGCCTCCTTCAATGATGTAGCCTAGCATGGCCTCAAACTTGTATCAATCCTCCTGTATCATTCTCTAAAGTGCTGAGTTTACAGGTTTAAACCATCCCATCCATCTTTTAATGACACCTTTAAATACGTCTTCTTAAACTAAAATTGTATAAAAAGGAAAGCAAGGGAAGGGTGGATAGAGCCTGTAGGTGATGGCTGTCTTGGGTAACTCACACCGGGGATGGGTTGGAGGGTACCTAGAAATCATTTCTCTCTCTCTCTCTCTCTTTTTTTTTTTTTTTGGTTTTTCGAGACAGGGTTTCTCTGTGGCTTTGGAGCCTGCGCTGGAACTAGCTCTTGTAGACCAGGCTGGTCTCGAACTCACAAAGATCTGCTGCCTCTGCCTCCCGAGTGCTGGGATTAAAGGCATGTGCCACCACCGCCCGGCGGAATCATCTCTTTAAATGCATGCTATTGTTCAAATCCTAGTCTGTGTTCTGGGTAGTGGATCCACAGGTGCCTATGGCATTCTAACTATAATTAAATAAAACCAGAAACACACAGACCTATGATCCAATAACAAACATGTATCATGGATCTGGGACTAGATGTAATTCTATATATACTTTTGGTCCTTACATTACCTTCATGTATACTATATTACATGATGTATGCATTTGCATGTCAATACAAATCATACCTTGTTGAAAATAGATTCACAACATTCTTTTAGGTAATGCTGGGGCTCATACCCAGGGTCTTGCACATAATGAGCGTATACTCTGTCACTGACTTAGCCCCAGCCTGACTTCCAACTTTTGAAGTGCCTTTGCACAGCCTTAACAACTCTTGCTTAAGTAGCTCACTATGGATGGCTGAGAGCGTGGTCATTGACAAGCAGGACTTTGGGTTTTATTTTGTCCTTATAATATTTCTACAATGTGGATAAAGCAGATGCCATTTCTACTTTTTTTTAGACAAGAAAGAAGGAACCGAGGGGTAGGGACTTTCGTGAGGTCACATGGCTAGCTGGTGTTAGGACAGAAGGCTCTGTGTCTCTTGCAGAGTGCCTTTTCCTGTGGCTCATCCTACTATCCAGCTATTCACTGTTTACTCATTTACACTATTCCATGCCCAGATGTCTTGTCCTTTCAAGCTGTGTTCACATGAGTGTACTTTTGGGGTGTGCATGTGGAATATGTGTCTTGGTTGTCTTGTGTGTTCCCTAAGTCTATCTGGCCTTTGTAACTCCAGAAGAAACACCCCACTGGGTTTCTGTGATCCATTATTCCCAGGACCTCAGGTTTAGGCATTGCTCCAGAATTCCCCTTACATGGAAAGGCAGCTTAATGTCAGGAGCAGGTCTCTAGGCAATGGGAACAGAGCAAGAAGCAAGGAAATGATGCTTGAGGAATGCTGGTGTTTAATATCTAATGAGAATGGATGCTGTATGCCTGATGAAGAGTTATCATAGACACCATCTCATTTAATTGTTACTCAGTTATGAATGAAAATGTTAGAATTTTTCTCATTTTTCAAGATAGAGGTGCTGAAGGTACCTTACTAAGACAATTGGGTCTTGCTCATTTCTGTCTCGTTGTTTCCCACTGTGCCTTGCTGACTCTGAATAGCTCACTCTTGTTCCAGCCTTCTGAAAAGACTCAGGTGACTGCTGAATTCCAACAAGAAGTCCTGGAGACCCCACCCTGCTCTGTGGGGGTGCAGGGCAACACAGAGGTAGTAAGGATGGGAGCCCCTTCCATTTGAGCCACTGAGGACTTCCTCCTCCTCATCCCAGAGTTCCTTTCTCTGTCCCTGCATCTTCAAGCAGTGTCTTTAAAACATCAGGGAAACCCAGAATTGTACAGCTCCAATGCAACTCACCAGTTGCAGACTGGTGAGTGGATCTGCCTTCTATCCCCAGGCCCACCTCTGCCACACTGCTATCCCAACTACTGTGTCCCCCCCCCCACACACACCCGGACTAGGATTATCACCATCTGTCACCACAGGGCTGAGCACAGAGCATCACTGAAGAAAGTGCTATCTGAAAGGGGACCAGTTGTCTCCTTGGTCCATAGTGAGTTTTGCTGGATCCTGAGAAGGTGATTACAGTCCTCCACCTTTTCATCTCTGCCTTCCTTGGGACAAGCATCTTCTGAAACTCTGAACGGCAAGTAGACACTAGCAAAAGAGCCTTCCTTACCCTTCTGGATTATGTCTCCAAGGCCCTTGCCTCAGGACACTGCCTCATCTCCAGAGTGTTCTTGGGACATATTAGCAACTATGTGTGGCCGTGGATCCGGCCTCATCTCTAATTTGGCTGTATTTGTCAGTACACTGGAGCTATGCACCTACTTTGTTCCTTTGTCTCATTTCTCAAGGTCTGACAGAGCCTTGTGGATCTCAGTCATGCTTTCCTCAGAGACTGATACTTGAACAAGGTTGCTTCAGAAATACTTCTTACTGGTTGTAGCCTCAGGGATGAATTCCCCCACCCTAGAACCATTCCTCAGCCCTTCCCCCTTGCTGTATTAACCCCATGAATTCAGAACACAATGGGAAGGTATATGTTGGGGAGGTCCGAGGTTTGTGGGTGTTTGAGATAGAGCCTGCCTTTGTTGCTCAGGCTAACCATCTGACTTGTCATCCTCCTGCCTCAGCTTCCCACACATAGCTGGGATTACAGGGCACTACAGTGCCCATCCCTGTTTCATATTGGATCATTTCGGATTTACATTAAAAATACGTTCAAAGCACAAAAACCAAATTGTTCATGATTACACAGCAATACATTTTCATGAGGAAAAAAATATGAAACTCAAAAATGTTAAGAAAATCGTTACTATTGCCTGACCTAGGATAAACAGCCTTATAACCCCATCTGTGCCCCAGTACGCTCCACACCCCAGGGTCCATGTAGGCAGATCTTTATCAATCATCCCTTTCTTTCAAAATACACCCTCTCCAAATTCTCCGATGACCTATCTTCTAGATCCCAGCAGCTGGAGAACTATAGATTTTGTTTGAATTATCCAGCCGCTTTTTTTTCGCCCTCCCCCTTCTCTTTGCCTGGCCCTGGTTAAAAACTAGGATTTCTCGTTACTCTCTCCCTGACTGCAACCAGGCAATCCCAGCCAACCAGGTCCCTTTGCTCTCCCGCCGCTGGACAGCCTCCCCTTTAAGACCCACCCCTCCCCCATGCCCACGCCTCCTCCAAGCCCCACCCTCGGTCCTCCCCTTTAAGGACTAGCCCAGGACGCAGAGCAGCCTGTGACGCGGCCGCCGCCCCCGGGCTGCTACTTCTCAGCGCGGCGATTCCCCCCCGGCCGGGCCCCGCCGTCCCGGGTTCCCCGGAGCGCACGTCTCCGGGGGGAGGGATCAGGGCTGGTGGGCGCCCGCGGCGCACAGCGGGACCCACGGGGCCCCGCGACCCGCCGAGCCTGGAGCCGGGCCGGGGCGGGGCAGCCGGCTCCAGCCCGGAGCAAACTTCGCCGCCGGGCGGGGCGTGGCGGGGACCCGGGCCCGAGCCGGAGGAGGGGGCGGCCGCGGCCCCCGCCTCTGTGCGCGAGTCCCCGGGCACCATGCTGTCGGGCTCTCCCGGCCAGACCCCGCCGGCGCCGTTCCCCAGTCCGCCGCCGCCCGCCCCGGCCCAGCCGCCGCCGCCGTTCCCCCAGTTCCACGTCAAGTCGGGCCTGCAGATCCGAAAGAACGCCATCACCGATGACTACAAGGTCACCAGCCAGGTGCTGGGCCTGGGCATCAATGGGAAGGTGCTGCGGATCTTCGACAAGAGAACCCAGCAGAAATTCGCCCTGAAGGTAAGTCTGGGCCGCCGTGGAACACGCTGGGATCCATTGCAGCTTCCGGTCACCCCGCGAGTGATCGGGACCCGAGAGGACTCTCGGGGACTGCCATGTTGGGGTGCGAGTGGGATCCAGCCGGTAGCCACGCTTGCGTCCGAGCCTCTGCTCGCTTCACCCGGTGCCGACGCCACGGTGGCCCCATCCTCCTCCCTCCCTCCTTCCTTTCTGTGGGCACAAAAGGCCCTTTACTCATTGAGCTGGTTGGTCGGTCGGTTTGGAGAAGTTCGCTCTCTGAGGTTTACTTAACCCTGCTCCTTATTTGGGAGCCGGAAAGTGACTTAGCCGTCCGCGGCCCCGCGAGGTCGGCGCGCAGTGGTGGGGCGCGTCGGCGCGGTGTTTGGAGACAGGGGACCCCGCCTCCGTGCTCGGCGATTGTCTGGAACCGCCAGCTCCTGGCCTACTCTGCCCCGCAGGCTGAGCCGCGCTGTTTCCATTGCTCCACGTACCGTAGGAAACCTTTTCTGTAAGGCAGGCAGGCTCGGGCCAGTGCTGTTTCTGCAAGCCTACCTTGGTCCTGGTAGCTCGCGACTCAAGGCTGGAAACACTATTCTTGCGTTTGGGAACCGCACTCTTTTAATCTCTCTAGGTCCATCTGTCTCTTTTTGTGTCTCGGTGTCTCGGGTTTCTTTGGTAGCGGAAAATGGGGATTTCAAAAGGTCCCAGTGAAGTTTGAGTCTGTCATTCATGGTCCCTACAAAGTTTTCTTCTTCCAAGGGTTTCAAGTTACACCATGTCTCTAAAGGTCACTATCAAGTTTCTTTCCCCTGGGGTGTCTCAATGATTGGAGGAGCGAACTGCTTCCTGTGTTATATTTTTCTCTTCCCCTTCAGCCCACACAGCTTGCTTTGTTTCAGCTATTGTAAACTACCCAGGAGTTATGGGTGAGACTGTTGGCATATACCATCAGTGGGACTAAAACCCTTTGGTACTTTGTAGGGGGTAAGTCTAGTTTCTATTCCAGGATATTGTTTTTGCTATCTTCATCCTCAACATCAGATTTTTTTTTTTTTTTTAAAACTGTAAACTCTTGCTGCATGATCTCAGTTGTTGCTTGGTGTTGAATGTTGGGGAGGGACTCTTATCCCTGCCGTGAATATTGCAGTTTTTGTACTTTTCCCTTCTCTTTCCACCCGTATTAGTAGCAAGTGAGGAAAGGACTCGTTTGGGTTGAAGTGGCTCTGACCTTGGGGACTGGAGGTGAGTGAACAGTTTGACCACAGCTAACTGCATGGTTGAGGAAGTGACAGATGTTCTTTCCGGGAAAGATTTCCCCCTCCTCTGAGATGCCATCTGCCTTTACCGATCAGCAGGCTGGGGGACACTGGCTGTTCATTCTCTTGGATAGTTGGAACACAATATAAAGACTTCACAACAAAACCCCTTCTCCCTTCCTGTTCTGCTGTACACACCATTCTAGGCTGTCAGTTCAGATTCTGGTGTAATTAACAGAAGAGAAGTTCGTGTATTTTTCTCTTCTTTAAACAGGTTTGGAAGGAAAAAGCCCAGCAGCACGTTAAACAATCCTCGTGCTTCTCCTTCTCTAGTCAGAAGTGGGTGAAGATTGAAGCCGGAGTCTGTTTTGACAAGCAGCCTGCTCCTGGATCTTAGAAGCTGACTCAACTGTTAAATTGCAGATTTCTCATACGTCCATGAGTTAAGATTTAATAACAGAGGAAGGAAGGAGAGCCAAGATGCTTGGAGAATGGCAGCAGAGCAGGCAACAGCGCTTTCCTACCCAAATATTGGCTAAGACATAATCACAGCCGTGGGGGAGCTTGTTAAAGGAAATCCTGTCTCAGTGACACGCACCCCAGAGATTTCTGCATATGACACTTCAAAACTTTAGGTGTTGAGTCGTGAAACAATTTCAAAACAAGGAGTCTTTTAAGGCAGCATCAAGGGAAGAGGATATAGTGAACAGGCTGCGTTGATGACCCTTTGGAGGCTAAGAAAAGATGAGCCCTGTGCTCTGTAGAGTGCCCTGGGCACAGTGTGGACCAGCAGCCTGGCTCTTAGGGGATTTTGGGAGGCTGCCGTCTTGTAGCCCGGAGATATGATAGGGAATGAGGGCTGCTCACAGGTTCTCCTCTTTGTTCTGTTAAGCAAAACCAGAGCTTTAAAAATGATCCAGAGATGCCTTAGCAGTTAGGAGCATTTACTGCTCTTACAGAGGACTGTAACTCCAGTTCCAGGGGTTCGGACAGCCTCTTCTGTTTCCTGTGCTCACGCTTATACAATCGCTGCACACACACACGTGCAGTTAAAACACAAATACACATAAAGTAAAAATAAATAAAGGACCAAACTGGCCCTGCTGCTTTCCCATTGTCCTCGTTGGGAAGCTGATGTTTAGATGCTTTTGATGGGTGCTGTCACCTTGCTTCATCACCCTCCTCGCCAGCCTCTGAGTCACGCGCACACTTCCAGTCAGGGAGAAGCCAGTTGAAAGGACAGCACCGTCCGACACATTCATTTTGCAGATGAGAAAACCAAGGCCTAGAATGAGGGCATGACTTGCCCAAGGCAGGTGGAGACTCTTGCCATTCACTTGCTGGAGGCAGGAGCTGAACCCGGCGGTTCTTGTTTGCTGGTCTCAGGCCTCTCCCTGCTTGTGGCTGTAGTGGTAAGGACAGGCATGCAGCTGGTCGCTGTTTCACAGTACCTTGAGCCTGAAGAGCTGCTTGACCTATTGGCCCATTCGTTGGCTGGAGAACACCGGTGGGTATGGGCCACCTCTCAGCCGCAGTTACTAAAGCTGGAGAGGCAGCTTCTAAACCATCCCAGCAGCTCCATGAGTTTTGGATCTGTAACAAGTCCCCTTCCCCCCATTAGGGACTTTGTCATAGAAATACTATTTATTATTATTTGGAGATTCTGTTATTTCTTTGGTAGGGACACCTAACCTCAATCCATTTGTGTATGAGTTGGCTGTATTCCCTGCAGGTCACTTGGCTGCATTCGGCTTCACTGTATCGTGGTGACGCTTAGGTATTAGCTGAACAAATTTAATTAAAGCCGGGACTATTGTCCCACTCTTCTCTTCAGTGCCGATTAGGTGAGGCGTGTTATTGCTTTACAAAATAGGGAATGTTGTCATAACTTATCTCTGTTTGTCTTTCCATTGCGCAGACGAGAGGAAGCCAGGTCCTGCAGTTTCTTCTCTTTCTCCAATATGTCTCCCTCACTAGGTCATTTAAGTGCCCTAGTGATGTAGCTGCTTTTGGTATCAGGATGAGATTAGAACCTCCCACCGTTGGCTGGGGCGTCGTTGAAGGGCAACACCAGCACCCTCACCCGCCCTGCCCCCCCTGCACAGGCAATGTCCTCCTTCTGTGTCCTCAGTGGAGAGATGACTGATAGCGTGGCTGGCAGGGCCAGTATCGCAGTTTGACGTTTGCTGGATGGAAACATGAGGTGAGGAAAGTCTCGTGATCGTGCCGTGCAGTTTGGTTCCAGGTCGTTGACAGTTTGTGGAGCGTTTCCCATGTGTTTGTTCGGATAGTGCCCTGTGAAATGTTGGGGGTCAAGAAACCTATTTGGAGAAGGCCAGGTTAGCAGATGTAGTCCAGGGCAGCATTGTCCAATATGGTAGTCACTGTTTGTATATAGCTAACAATACTAAACAATATTAAACCAAATAAACAATGCAGCTGGCGGCACAGTTTGAATGTCAAGGCTATCCTTGCCGAGATATCTACTGGACTTTCTGGCCTGGGGGCTAAATTGTGTGACCAGGAATAGAGGATTCTGAAAGAGGGACGTCTGTGAGGATCAATGACGCTGAGGGACGCTCTGGCTGTGGGAACTTGCTGGGCCTCTGAGGAATGAGTGGGTCTGCCAGGAGTTGTGAAACTGGCTGCAGCGAGAGCTGAGGGGACGAGCAGGAGACCAAGTAGGTCAGGACCAGTGGGGCCATATCAGAACCGAATTTACCCGTCTTTGGGTCAAATCAACCTTAAAGTGGGGGTGAGTGTGAGGGAGGGCTGTGGATGTCATAAAGAAAGGCTAAGGCATCATTGAAGTTGGGGTTTGTGGACTTTTTGATGGGACGGATCAAATTTCTGCCTTCAGAGGACATTTCCCACTTTTGGAAGAAGATTCCAGGCATGTTGTCCTGGTCGTGACCTCTCTCTTTCTCCTGAAACGGGACTCTGGCTTTTCTGATGCAGGATTAGAAGAGGGTTAGTTCATGGTCCTTTTTCATTTGTGAATTCTGGGCTTTCACAGAATTTGAAAACTCTCTAGTTAAACTACGGTTAAGTGACTGAAGGAAAAAACGGTTGTAGGGCCTCAGGGCTGCTAATTGGTGGGGTCTGGGAGACAGTGCTTTCTTTGGAGGAGGGGGAAGGCATGGGTAGCTCTGGTTGGAAAGACAGGGAGTTGGGATGTTATCAGTGGAGCAGGTGTGAGAATGGACGCAGGAGCCAAATCCTGGGTATGGAGGCAGAGTCAGGCTCCTGCTATGGCGATCAAGGCGTGAGGAGTCTGTGTCAGAGCGCATGGCCGCTAAGGTGGGCAGTGTCAGCTCCAGGGCCCAGTAGGCTCTCCCGGGTTGTTTTTGGCATTGCAGCCCACACTGGCCTGCCTCCTTTGTGCTTCATGCTCTCCAAAGGGTCATGTTGAGGTCCTTTTGTGTGGTTCTGTGCCTTGAATGGAGGTGAGTGGTCAGGGCAGAGTTAATTTGTGGGGACTGGCAACTCCTCTTGTTAGTTGAGTAATAATGGGTACTCCTTGGTCATCTTTGTCACCTCCTCCATCCCCCTGAGGAAGAGACTGGGCTGCTGAGGAAGGCATGGTGATGTGTCCCAACATCTGGCTTGCTTGTGGGCAGCAGAGCCATGTGCTGTGAAACCTGCTCTTGGTGTGTGGGTTTCATAGACTGTTTGGTTTCCAGCAGGGAGTGGTGCTGGTACCGAAGACCTGTTATCTTCAAACTCAGGTTCTTGGTTTCCTCACAAGTAGCTTTTCACATAGCCCTCCTTGTAAATGGGGGCATGGGTAAGGAAAAAGGGCCCTTCCAGAAGAGCTAGACACTATGTGTACTAGTAAGACTGAAGTGCCTTCTCTAATCATTAGGACTGATGCCCCTTGGGATCGTTAAGACTGACAGTCTATATTTTGAGGTATATAAGTTTATATATAAGTTCAAATATAAACAAATATAAATGAAAAATATTTTTATTTATTTTCAAGGGTTATATGCTAGATAAAAAGTAAAAAATAAAAATCAAAACCAAATAATAACAGCAACAAGAAAAAAAGAAACAACCCTAAACTCTCAAATGGTGTAGGCTTTATGCCTTGCTAGCTAATTGTGTGACTTTGAGTAGGTCGTTCACCTTCTGGTGTCTAGCTATCACTAGGCAAACGCTGGTAGTGTGGGGTGGTAGAAGAGGCCATGCAGAAGGCCAGAGGCCCAGGGCAAGAGAGATGCTTGCTGACTGTGTTGAATGGTCAGCAGTACCTGGGCCAGTGTGGATGCCTATTCTATGGGTGTAATCTTTACTGAGCAACTGCTCTCTCCCATATGAGAGCTTAGAAAGTATTTCGGCCCACTGCTCAGCAGAGAGGGTGGCTACTCTTGCCTTGAAACTGGAAGAATCTTAGTGGAGTGTCAGTATAAGGTGGAGATAGGGGCTCACCTGTTCTACTTCCCCCAAGTTCTTTGCCATTTGAAGTCATAGGGGCATTTGGAGGCCACTGTGATTGGCTGTGAAGGAAGGCTTTGCTCTACATTGGGGCATCTGACTTGGGGGTAGGTATGACTGAATTGTAGCCACACTATTGCTGCTAGCTGGTCTTTCTCTTGGCATGAATGAGACTTCATTCACTTGAAGGAGTGCCTTTTAATCCTTCCAGGCTGAGTTATGGGCAAGGGACTGTTCTGAGTCTGTTGATGGGGACTGGTTCCCAGAGTAGATGGGATATTAGGGTTTCTGGGTGGGACCACTGACCCTCAGAGAGGGCTGGGGTTTAAGGAAGCCAGCGAGGGGGAACATCTGGAAGAGCCTACCTTTCTTCCCCTTTCTATCTGTGTTAGGGCAAGAGCATGGTTCAGCATGCATGGTGGGATCTTGTGTGCTAGGCTGGCCTGCTTTTCTTTGGAGGAGGAGTGATCATGAGGTTGGGCTTGGCCTCTGGCATTGTTGTGTTCTTGGAGACTTTATTCTGTGGTCCAGTAAACATCTCCACGTGCCAGCTGGGAGGTGGTGGAGCCTGGGACCTGGGACATAGCCTCAAGGTCAACCTCTGTTTGTATGGGATGTTCTTCTTCAAGATGAGAAAAGCTACTTGTTTATCCCGCTGGGAACTTGAGCTCTCCAGAGGGGTCATACGAAAGGACATCTCATCCTTGAGGGACGTCTTCAGGCATCCCGACGAGGACCAGTTGGACTCATCGGGAAGATAGAGTGGTGAGGGAAGATAGAGTGGTGACTGCAGGTAACAGCTCTGTGGTCATCTGTGTCAGGTGTTTCTGCCTGAGCAGACAGGAGGGAGCTGTGCTGTTGATGCCTTCCTTCTTGTTTATCTTCATGATGAGTCTTCCCTGACTCTGAAACAAAGGTGACAGACATATCTTTTGTCCCAGGGAAGAGAGGGACCCCAGGGGTTCTGGCTTATGCTTATGCTGATTCCTGCTCCTTTCCTTGGTGCTCCTTACCCTCCCTGTTCTTCGTGGCAGGTGGTTGAGTTGGTCCCCTCACTGGCATTATGATTATCTATGTTATTGGGAGCCGCCCAGACCCTCCTGGTCATTTACAGCCTGGCCTCCTGCCTTGGACCCAGGACTCTTTCCTCGTGTCTAAAAATAAGCTCACCACTGCAGCACTTTTCATAGCCAGGCCCGGGTTTCTGTCCCAGGTCTTCTTGCCACACACTGAAATGTTTATCTCATTTTTCACCTGTGCCCTCTTTCTGCGCCCTTTTCCCTTCTAGCCTGAGTTTGGTGGGTAGTTCGGACCCTGGCTGTGGCTTCTCCAGGAGTCTTGATTCACTTGGACAAAGGCTCTAAGGGGCTGTTTTACTCATTCTCAATCCCAGGCGAGAGAGGACCCGATAGAGGAAGATGAGCAAGGTTTTAGACAGTTAGGCCTTCCGCTATGCTTGCCTCTGGCTCTGCTGCTTCTTAGCTCTTGCCAGTGGGTATGAATCTGTCCCCAGTACCTACCCTGGCCTGGGACTCAGTGTGTTGCCTCTCTGTCCTCTTGTCCTGTTCCTAAGTTACACTCTCCACCCCATGGTGTGGTGCTTCATGTTACCACATCCTGAAGTATGACCTCATTATATTGACTTCCAGGAGTATTCAGGCCCTCCCTGGTTTTCTGAGTATCTCCTTGATGAGTTGGACCAAGGTACTTCAGTGCCTCAGCCACCTAGGAAGGGTACAGAGAACAGAAGGCCTTTTACCTGTTCACTGCAATGGCAGAGGCATCGATTGTGTCCATCGAGGTGAATCCTCTCTTTGTAGCTGCTGGGGTTCTGTGGAGCAAGTGAGGAAGCTTGTGGGTAGAGTGTCTCTTAGCTGGAGACACCGTGCAGGGTATCTCCTTCACATCTGTCTGAGTGTTCCAGTCCCTGGACAGGTGTTGATACAAGTCATGGCTCAGATTCATGTTCTGTGTCTGTTTCCTAGAATTAAGGTGTATTTGGGGGTTAGGTGTATGTGGATTAGTGATAGGAGCCAAGAGGCAGGACTTGAGGGAGTCCTCTGCCTCCGTGGAGTTAACTACCTGGACCATGTTTCACTGACTGTCCTCTGTGTTCTCTTGTCCCCAGGACCTCATTTCTTCTACAGGGAACAATTTATCGACCATGACCCACTGGCCTCTAGATGGGGGAGGAGCTGGGTGTAGTTGCTAAGAGTTTATTTTTAACTGTGACAGAGGGGCCCCTGTCCTCAGAATAGCATGATGACTCTCCTCCCATTGAAGCCTTCCTCTTTGGCCTCTGATTCTTAGGAGAAAGCTTGTAGACTTCTAAGGAGCAGGCTCTGCAGGAGCTGGGGAGGAAGACACTAAAGGAGGAGCCTGCCCCTTGCTCGCCCTGCCTGGCTTCTGTAGACCTCAGAGTGTGCTGTGGGGGAGTGGAGGGTGGCTAGGGCCCTGAGTGGAAGGAACTCAGAGCATCCTAGGAATGCAGGCAGACTAGCGGAGACCACTTACGTCCTGGTGTTGGAGAGGCTAGGCTAGCCAGGGGGTATCTCATGCCTTTTCCCTCCTCATTACTTGCATCTAGGCCCCTGGCAGGTCAAAGGCCCCAGAAGAGAGCACATTGTATCATGACCTTTTTGTTAGTGTTTCCTCCTATGGAAAACTTTGTGGCGTCCTCCTCAGACTGCCAGGCTCACAAGCATCCATGCTGTCTCCAGAGCTGGGTGGGGATGTTCAGCGGCTTCATCCCCTTTCCTTCCCTTCCTCTGCGCTGTTAGAGAAGTGGCAGCGGCCTTCTCCTGGATCTCACATACTCCCCACATCATTGACTTGATTGCTGTGGCTCAGACTCTTTGAAAGGAAATGAGATGGATTTGAGGCATAGTTAGAAAAGGAAGCAATGGAGAGACGATGAGGCGGATGGGGGGCAATGACTCAGTCAGCAGTGGAATGGAGGTCTTTCCCTTGAGCTCCTTGGTGTGCTGTGGGGATCAGTTTTTCTAAAACCCAGCTCTGATCCTGTAGTTTCCCCATTGGGTCTCTTCTGCCTGTTAACTATAGTGATTTAGCCAGATGCCTCCCAGGTCTGGTTGTGACCACTCCTTCTCCCTTGTTGGAGAGTTTACTTGTTTACTGAGAGTTTGCTTATTTACTTGTTTACAGTTTACTCAGTCTCTCTGTTCTTCTTTGACCCCTCCCTTTTTGCCACTTTAGCCACCTCAGCCTTTTCTGTCCCCACGAAGACTGGTCTATCCTGAAGTCTTTTAGGCTCAGGTGAGTCCTGAAGGTGACCTAGCTCAGTAGCAGGGCACTTGTTTAGCATGTGTGTGAAAGGCCCTGTTCAATCCCTAGAATTCTTTCTTGCCACTTCTTCTCCCAAAAAGGAAGTAGAAAAAAATGGAACCTGTCAAACCCAAGAGACCCTTCCCTTCCCTGGTATGTCACATTGTAAGTACATTTCTCCATGAGCAAGATATTTGGTTCAATATTAGAGTAGATGGTTAATTCCTTGGAAACTTATGTCTTTGTTTTTTCTTTTCTTTCTTTCTTTCTTTCTTTCTTTCTTTTTTTCTTTTGGTTTTTTGAAATAGGGTTTCTCTGTGGCTTTGGAGTCTGTCCTAGAACTAGCTCTTGTAGACCAGGCTGACCTCGAACTCACAGAGATCTGCCTGCCTCTGCCTCCCGAGTGCTGGGCTTAAAGGTGTGCGCTACCACTGCCTGGCTTTTTTTTTTCTTGTATCATCTTTTTCCTTTTTAAAAAATTTATAAAATACACTATTATATATTTATTTTGCATAGTTCATGCATGTGTATGTGGGTGGGTCTCTCCTTTCACCTTATGGGTTCCTTGGTTGAACTCAAATCTTCAGGCTTGTCAGCAAACACCTTTACCCATGGACTCCTCTTGTCAACCATTAAAAACAAAATTCAGGATTGGATGCATGCTAGCACTCAGAGCGGGGCAGTGCTGGCCGGACTCTGTGGGGTATAGTAAGACCTTCCCCTGTCAGTGTTTGTCCCTGCCCTGTCTCCTGGCAGCTGCTCCAGAGGGATCTTCTGGGATTTTTCCTCCTTCCACTCAGGTCTGACTCGAGGTACTGTTCGGTTCTGTTAATGGAATTCTCATTCTTAATGTGAGAATTACAAGAATTAATGCTTCTCCCTCTCCCCTGCTCTAAGGCCCCCACTGTCCCTTCTCTCCTTTTCCCTGCTCTAGGACCCCGGACTTTGCTCTCTGCGGAGACCCTCCTTCATGCGCTTGAAGTGTGCCAGCTCTCCTCCAGTTCCTGACTAGCTCCAGACCCACAGCGGACATAGATGCAGGCTGGTGTTTCTGCCTGCTGGCCTTGTGCCTGTATGTCGCAAGACAGACCAGTGTTGAGCGTCAGATTGCCTGGTCTGAGGTCAGAGCTCTCAGTCTCATGGGGCCACTTATCTCCCATGTCCTGCAACTTGCATAGGAAAGAGAACCTGAGAAACCTGGTTTCCAGCCCTACCGTTGTGGCCCTGAGCAAACCCTACGGCATGTTTGGATTTCCCTCAGTTTTTCTGTTTGTAAATCAGAAGGATCAGACTTGGTTGGCAAGGCTGGGAAGATGACTTGATGCTGGGGAAGAAGCGGTAACCAGGTCGGAGGGGGTGAGCTAGCTGTACAGGAGCTGTCCTCTACCAGTTGTTTTTTGTAGGCCAGTGTTATTTTAGCCTCCTTTTGGCTGCAGTATTTTTATTCACCCCCCCAGTGTTTGTGGATGTTTGTTTTCCCCCACGATTCCTCCAGTCTTCTCTGCTGAATGGCCATCAGGGCGCCCAGATGGCTGGATTAGCCTGGAATGGGAAAGTAGTGGTTGTCATCCCCTGGGGTTTACACCCCCCTGGTGTCTCTGCTATGTGAGATGAGAGGAAGTCGGAGGCTTGAAGTGTTTATTTATTTATTCTTGTTGTTTTAGCAGTGTGGGCTAGCCCCCCTCCCCCCTGTATTCTAAGCAAGATTTGCCTTAGGCTATCTTCCGTCCCCCTGCTACCAGATCCAGAATGATTTGCTATGTAAGGAAATTAATTAGATTTGGTAAGATTGCTCACTGGGTACCCTGCTGCCATGCCTGATCTGAGTTCAGTCTTTAGAACCCACATGTGTGTTATGGCATGTGTGTATCTTACCCCCCACTGAATATAAGTAATAAGGAAATTAGTAGTGCCAAGAATGACCTTTGTAGAGCCACATGCTGACTTTGATCCATACAGCACCTTCTGTCGTTCGGAGCTCTGAGGGCGCTCAGCTGCTCTCAGGCTTCTTGGATTAATCACAAGTTCTCTAAGAGCAGGTGTGTTATGGGGCAGCGCAGCTGATGTGTGCACCCCTGTGAGTCCTTGTCTGTTTTCTACAGAAGTGGAAACATGTTCAGAATAATTAATTCATTACCAGTTACTGCACACCAAGTGTGAAGCATTATTATAGGTTCTGGGGACATATTAGTTTAAGACAGAGAAAACCCAATCTCATCTGCAGAGGGCTTGTGTTCTGTAGGGGAAGACAGAAGTAATTGAATGATAACAGCTTGCCAGACAGATAGTAACAGGTACAAAGAAGAGAATAAAAAGGGAAGAGGCTCTGAAATGCAGCTGTCTCTTGTCTCATCTCTCCCCCACCCGCACCCCCGGCTGGTGTGTGTGTGTGTGTGTGTGTGTGTGTGCGCGCACGCGCGCTCAGTGTTTTAGTTTTTCTTGGCAGGTAAGGAAAGGTGACTGACTTGTGGGTGACCCTCAGACGTGCTCGGTAGAGGAGGCGTGTCAGGCAGAAGGAAAGCCAAGGCCAGAGCTGTAGATGATGAGAACGCCTGGCTCTAAGCTTTTATCCGTTTTTGAGACAGGTTTCATTGTGTAGCTCTAACTGACCTTTCATCATTTACAGATTCTGGCCTGGTCTGTTCCTTCTGCCTGTTTCACCCTCTTCTACCTGGCTTGGCTCTGAGAATGCCTAACTCTAAAACCTCTTCTTTTGTAGTTCACAGTACTGTCTCCAAGTAGTTCTTCCGTGGCTCATTATTTTAGAACATACGTGACCTAGCAACTAATGCTTTATTTTTAATATTTATAAAATGCTTTTCGTACAAATTGCTACAATGGTAAGAATAGTTAGTAGACCTTGTCTATAGGAACTTACAGGTTTGGGTGGTTTTTTTTTTTGTTTGTTTGTTTTTTGAGACTGTTTCTCAGTGTAGCCTTGGCCATCTTGGAACTTGCTCTGTAGACCAGACTGGCCTCGAACTCAGAGAGATTCACCGTCCTCTGCCTCCTCAGTGCTGGGAAAACCATCCCCGCTCGGCTGGAAGCTGACCATTTTATACAATAGTGTATAAACTGAATGGCTACTGCAGTCTGCACTCTGCTCTTACTCTCCTCTGGTCTGCCACTCAGCTTTATTAATAGATCAATGAAAGGCTCAGGGAGCTGGTGCTGTGTAAGGAGAAAAGGCCACAGCTGGCCAGTAATAAAGCATACAGAGACACATGGGTGGGTCCCCCAAGACAGGGCAGTTAGAGGTGGGGTCGCCGCCTGGTGCAGCCCAGGACACTACATGGACACACACCTGAGACAATCTGTGGATGGTACAGGCAAAACTATAGCCAGCAGCTGGTCTGTAGCAAGTGGGTGGGACTTCAGGCTGCTCCCTTTTATTTGACCAAGGGGAGAATGTTTCTGTTAATTGACTATCCTAAGAGCTGACAGGAGTAGAAACCGGTAAAGAGCGTGGGATTAAAGTTGCAGCAATTTTTTTTCCACCTCCCTGGGCCCAGGAGTACTTTACATCATTAATTGTATTTAGGTACTTAGATGGAGGCAGACAGCAGTGCCCAGCCCCGGTCACCTCAGTTTCTGGCTTCCTGTCAAGGAGAGGGCAGGGCTGGGAAAGAAAGGTCTGTCCGTTAATGCAGTTGAGAAGTGAAGTGAAGCAATGGGTTAGGCCTCCTTTTTTTTTTTTTTTTTTTTTCCCTAAGCATGTGCTGTGACAAAGGAAGTTGCAACATTTTTTTTTCTTTTTATAGAGTAAGAAAGAGGGGGGAAAAAAACCCATCTTCCAGTAAACTTCAAAGAAAAAAAAAAGTGTGTAGTCTTGGATGGTGTGTTGTTCACCCACCCCCACCTCCCTGTCCCTTCCTTGTGCTGTCATTTTAGGACTTTATTTCCCATCTGCACTTTCTGTCCTTCTCCTCTAAGAGGCTGTCGTTGGAGCAGACTAGCTGTGTCTCTAGAGAGGGAAGTGGCCATGATTAGGACCGAGGATCTTGAGAAGGTCCCTGCCGGCAGCTCTCACCCGTCTGACTTGGAAGGTTGCTGGCACTCCTTGGATGTTGAGGGCTGTTTGAAAAGATGGCCCTGATGCCCATCTAGTGCTCTTCCTGCCACCTGTGTCTATGTTCGTGCGGTATTGCATAAGGTTGATGCAGCTTTTGTTTCTCAACTCAGATAACCACCTTCTTGGTAGATTCGAACTGTGTATTTAGGCAGAAGCAAGGGGTGAGAGGCAGAGATCAAAACTTGGACAACTCATGTTAGTGTGTAGTTTTGGTCATGTTTGATTTTGGCTTCTGGGCTGGAGCTGGGCGGGAATCCAGTTGTATTTGGAAAGACAGAGATAGAGTTTTATGATGAAAACTGTGAGGTTTGGAAGAGTCGTGGACTTAACTGACATCCTGTATTTCTTTAGTCAGATGCATTTTCTTTTTCTCGGCCTTCTGTATGTCAACATAGCCCTAAAATTCTAGTACAATCCAGCCTTGATATTCCAGCTGTGGTCCTCTAAGGATGCTCTGAGTCATCCTTGGGACTGAGGTCTTCTCGCAGGTAGGGTGCTGGGTTGCCCAGGGCAGGCGTAAGCTGCCTGTGTTGATTGTTGTCCCAGGAAGAAGGTCAAGTTCTCTGGGGTGAGGGTCTTTGTTCCCTGGGAGGGCTCAGGTACTGGAGACACAAGGCTTCTCCTGTCCTGCTGCTCCCTTTGGAGTTAATTAGTCCTGTCTTCCGGCTGGGTAGTAGAAGGAACGGGTCAGAAGTTTCACCCCCATGACTCCATAGTTGAGTACATAAGTCCTATTCTGAAGAAACCTCTCTGGCCAATATGAGACCATCTCTCATGTTCTCACATGTAGTTATTTAAATTGAAATTAAGTAAGCCCTACCTACATCGCTAGTGCCTAGTAGTCAGCTGGCTGGTGGAGGACATTCTGTCATCATGGAACATTTTCTAAATAGAGATGATTGTTCTGGTCCAGACTTACCTAAACTTGGAGGGGACTCGTGGAAAGACACCTAGAAGTCAATCATTTAGAGAAAGATCTTTTAAAAGCATTTAGTCTGTCTGTTTCAGGCAACATCCCATCATAGAGATGTTCATGTAGCCCCGTGGCCCCAACAGACGGACCATCAGATTCACATGTGGGTAGCATGTGAAGGTGTGGCTTTCTGGGCATTGTCCTGTGTTTTACGGGGTCCTAGACTTTGCAGAAGAAGTATCCAGAAGTGTGTATCTTAAAAATATTAAAAAATCTAGTTAGCTTGCAGAGATGCATTTCATTCTGGCATTTGAGCAAAATCTAATTCATTTTTACTTTGTATATGTATGTCATGGTGCACACATCAGAGGTCAGAGAATATCCTTGTGGAACCGGTTCTCTTCTGTCTTGGTGTGGATTCTTGGGCCTGAACTCTGGTCTTCAGGCTTGTGCGGCAAGTGCCTTTACGTGCTGAGCCTATACTACAGCATTTTCATAAGAGAAGTCCTTATATATTGTCCTAATCATCACCCTCCCTGACTCCGAATGTGTATTTTTAGTATTCTCCCAAGTCAGAATTGCCAGAGTCTGGCAACCTTACCCATCTGTCTAGCCTACTTTTAAATTCGTTAGTGACAGGAGCTTTATTCTTTCTCAGGGAAGCCTTACATGTTAAAAAAATTGTTAGAACTTTTGTTTATTGAGTAAAAATCTTTTGATGAGCCTTATCTTCTTCAGACCCATAGCAACATTTGTCACTTCATGCCTTGTGTTTAGTCTCAGCAGATAGTCAAGTATGCTATAGTGTGGACCTTGTCAGGGATGTTTTCAGGGAGCCTCCGTAGCCAGGAGATGCAGAGAAGTAGCACCATTCCCAGGATCCTTTGGCTGTTAGGCCTGGTTCAGAGGCTGAGAAGGATCCGGCTGAGATGGTTGCAGGCACCTTTTGCCTCAATGCTGCCTCTGCTCTGCATGGTTCGCACATGGCCTCCAGGATGCCTATCTGCTTCCTTTGGAGACCTTGAGGAACTCAACCATTCATATGACTTCTGTTTAGAGACCTTCAGTAGCCCTCCCCTCCACTTCCTAAGCATGCACCCCTAAATCTGGTGTGCAAGTAAGTCGGGTTTGATCTCTTCACCCTCCTTTTCCAGGCATTTACTCCCTGCTCTGCTGCACATGGAGATGCCCTTTTATTTTCTGTTCACACCAACCATGTGCTCTTCCTTCTGCATCCTTTTTGCTGAGGTTTTTTTCATCCTCTGAGACTCATATAAGATCTTACTTGACCCCATTCTACCATTCCAGGCAAAACCAGCTCTAGACGGACCAGTGGCAGTCGATCCTGCATGCATGGTTGCACAAACCCGAATTACTGTTACCTCCACATCCTCTCAGCTCCGAGACCACAAGTCGCGTGGTCGTTGTTTGGTATTCCCACATGCAGGCCCAGTGCCCAGGACTCTTCAAGGTGCAGTGGTATGGCAGGAGTGGACCAGTATTTTGCTTCTTTGTTCCTCCTCATAAGGATTTTGAGGAGGCTCTTGGGAGAGCCGGACCCCTTTGCTCTGCGCCAGCGTCCTCACCCTCGGCATCAGCTCCAATGAGAAAAGTGCTGTTTAGCAGCTGATAATTAGCAAGCAGCATTTGGGGCTTGTCTGGCTCAGAGGCAGAACTGGTATTTAAACAATAAAGTGTTTAAAATCAGGTATTTAAGCACCAGGTTCAGCAGCAACTGCTATTAATGTAGCCCTTCCCAGCTACAGTGACAATAGGGGTGAGTAGAGCTGAAGAATTTCCCATAGAATAGAGGGGTGCTAGAAGGAGCTGCCCAGGGACTTTGATTTTGCTGTCTGGGCTGGGACTGCTTGGGGAGTGGGGAAGATAGAAAAAGGCTGCCAGCATTCGGAGTCCAGTGTCTCCCAGGCTGTACTAATGTTGCTGAGTGTGCAAGAAGAGAATTTGGAGAGAGAGGATAGGAATGAACTCAGACATCTATCCTAAAGTATAAAGCACATGAAAGTATTTTATTTTTAATTTTTTATTGTTTATTATTATTATATAATCTATTGTTATTATTATTTCATGTATGCTGGTGCAGACATGGTGCCTGCAGGTGTTGGATTCCCTGGAATTGGGGTTACAGTTGGTTCTGAGCTACCATGTGGTTGCTGGGAATTGAACCTAGGCTCTCTGGAAGAGCACCCAGTGCTCTTAGCCGCTGAGCTATCTCTCTAGCCCTGTGTTTTTATTTTTCAATAGCGTTCCTTCAGTACTGGAGATAGCTCATGATTTTTATTTATTTATTTATTTATTTTTTTTATGCTGCAGCTGAGATGGCGGGAGGAAGGACTGATGTGGGCTTCCTCCCTTCCAGGATATACAGAATTGGAGGAATTCCCCGGCCTCTTGATGGTGCTCAGACACTAACCACAAACAGCAACTGTCAAAGGTGTTCTGAGAAACACATGTGCCAGGAATACTCTTTCAGAGAAGAGCAGTTAGCGCGCGAGAGGCTTCCTGTGTGTTGGGTAGTGTGTGTGTGTGTGTGTGTGTGTGTGTGTGTGTGTGTGTGTGTGTGTTGATATCTTTCAGGGTCAGCTTCATTGAGAACAAAGTAGAAAGTCCATACCCCAGGAAGGCACAGAGGCAGCCAGAGGCTTATTTTTTGTAAGTTCATCCCAAGGTACAGGTCCCGTGTTTTTCCACCCAAAGCTGGGATCTATTTAACAGATAGTTTTCCTTGGGGAGAGTAAGGTGTGCTGTATTCAAGTTTGAAAGAAAATCTGAGATGTGTAGTTTGAACATGAAAGTGATCGTGAGGATCTGTGTGAGGTCAGGATGTTGTGTCCCTGTCTGTGTGCCGTTATTTATCTGGCTCTTGATAGCAATCCCTTGCTGTCACACACAGTCTGTGGGTCTTCCTCCTGCTCCAGTCAGGTTTTTCTGCTGGAGTTAGGGGTGCTGGTGGCTGAGCTCACTTAAATCATGTGTGATGGTTATGGTGGCTATGATGGCTTACCAACATAGGCGTGAGAGCAGCCACCCAGGTATTCTGATGGACAATGTAAGATAGTTGATGAGGGTAGGGGCAGGAAGACTCCTTACGGGAATAAACGAGTTGGCTCAGGGCTGGAATGCTATTGCTCAGTGCTGAGGTCACTTGCTCTTGCAGAAGACCTGTATTTGTTTCCCATTGGAAACTCCAGTTTAGGGGATCCAGCACCCTCATACAGATACAACATGAAGGAAAAGCACCAATGTAAATGTAATAAAGATAAATACATATTTAATAAACACAAAAAACCTAGCTGTCTTATGGGGGGCATGCCCCTATTTTCTGTGACATGCGCACAGATATGATTAATAGCCAGAGTTGAGTTGAGTGATGTGTATTTTTTGTCCTTTTTACTAGTTTCTAATGGTCCCTGTAGAAGCTCCATTGCCGCTGGGCTCAAATAGCAGAGTGTGTGTGTGCGTGTGTGTGTGTGTGTGTGTATGTGTGTGTGTATGTGTGTATGTATGTGTGTGTGTATGTGTGTGTGTGTATGTGTGTGTGTATGTGTGTGTGTGTGCGTGTGTGTGTGTGTGTGTGTGCGCACACGCGTGCACTCATGTGCATTCACCCACCTGTTCTTTCTTCTCGCTGAAGCTCATAGAAGAAACTTGCAAGCAGGGTGATTCTTCTCTATGCCAGGTGATGGACAAGCTAATACGGGGTGACCAGGAAAGAAGGGGCTGCAGGTGATGGAAGAGCTAATGTGGGGTCACCAGGAAAGAAAGGGCTGCTCGTTTCTCCAAGCTCTGAAGCCAGTCCTGAAGTGTACTATTACATTCTGCAAATGTGTGTTGCCACATGAAAGGGCCTGAGAAGAACATCTCCCTAACAGAAGCTGTTACACTCTGTGGTTGGGACAGAAAAGACCTTCTTGCAGGCTCTCTCTCCTCTCTAATGTCTGATTAGTGATTAGCATCCTATGGCATACTATCTGAGGAGTAGCAATAAAATACTCCTTTTTTTTCTGAGAGAACTGCCCAGTGATTCAGATAAAGTCACCTGTTCTGAGCCAACACCTGTTGGAGTGGTTTGAAAAAGCTATGTATTTGTGTGTGCATGCGTGTCCATATGTACGCATGCGTGCTCTGGGGGCATGGTGGAAGAGGGATCCGGCAGGTGGCTTCTGTTAAAGGTGGCCCTGCCTGAAGCCCTTTTCCTTTGTGTTTCTGGGAATGCTTTGTCCTGCCTTGGAAGCAATGAATAGCAGCTACATCTGTCGAGCCTGGGAAGTGCAGTTTGCAGTGTGGGGGTGAGCAGTTGGCAGACACTCCTGCTGGAGGCTCAGGCTGCCCAGAGCTTCTTGGTATTAGGGAAAGGCGGGGCTGGGGATCCTTAGGCAGCTGCTTGCTAATCCTGGCAATGGGAGGAGTAAGGTTTAGCCTGCTTTTATCTCCCTGCATTCTTTTCTGACTACAATGCCAGGCTGCTATACTGACCCTTGAAGGAACAGCTAGGAAGAAGCAGGTGACTTGAAGGTTTTCTCCCGTCCACACTGGCCCAAGGGCTTTGTACAACAGACCAGAAGATAAAGGCACTCACTGAACTCTCCATTATCCATAGTGAAATTCAGAATTTTGAAATTAATTGAGATAGATTGACTAAGGCTTGTGGAGGTTTGAAAATACTTTTTAATTAAAATAAGCTTTTTTTTCATTTTAAAAATTTTATATGTATGGTTGTTTTGCCTGTGCATATGTATGGGTACCACGTGCATACCTGCTGCTGTGGGGGCCAGAAGAAGGTGTCAGACCTCCTGGGACTGGAATTATAGACTGTTGCGAGCCACCATGTGTGTGCTGGGACTTGAACCCAGATTCCCCGGGAGAGTAGCCAGTAGCCATCTCTCCAGTCCTTTCTTGTATTTTTCAGAGATTTGCTTGGAATTGTTTTTAGAATATTGGTGGTATTGATTGAAAGTGAATGATTGGTCCCTAGATGTCAGGCTCCCTGAGAAATTTCTCAAAGGCCTTGCTGAGTTCTTTGCCTTGAGCAAACCTTGGTCAAGGGGGTTTCCAGAGCCAGTTGTGGCCCCAGTGCTCTTCTGGGGCGACTTTCAGGGAGTCTGGTTATTTCTAAGAAATTCCGTACCTGAGACAAATAGGAATTGGTCCCTTCCTGCGGAAAGCCTTCTGGCACTGCTGGGATGACTCAGTGTGATTCAGGCTTAGCCAGGTTCCCCATATGTTTTACTGATTTTATTGTTTTTAGTCCACTTTCTCCCTTTTGAGCTTTTACAGAGGAATTAGTCGTTCCTCAGCAAGAACTAGGTGGGGTGTCTTCATTTTTCAGCTCTTTGGCATCTTCTCTGGTCTCATACATAACTAGAGCCCCAGTTACTGAAATGGGGGAGGGGCAAACCCAGTGGAGGAAGGACTCCTGCTGGTCCCGATTACTTGTCTTGACACTAGGAAGGCCATCTCTGGTGTGGGAGACAGCAGCATTAGCCCCTGCAGCCAACTGGGTTGGACTTGTATACTCCTAGCCCCCAGGGCAGATGCAGGGACCAGCAACTGTGGCTCCCCAAGACTGGCATAGTTCTCTGGTGGGGAAGGAACCTCTGCTCACTGAGGTAGGGGTAGACTGAGGAGAGGAATGTGGGATGACTCTCCCATCAGCTGGGCATGCATCACTACTGATGGGAAGGCCTTTAGACAGCCTCCAGACAAACTGGTCATGATGGAAACTTACCCCAGTGGAGCTTTACTTATTCAGAAATCCTAACTTTTTCCAGGTTCTGGTAGTGCCACTGTTTCTGAAGGCTTGGAAGCAGGTGTTGCCAGGGCCTGATGCTGTGGTGACTGCCTGTCCATCATCTTCTGGTCAGTACCTCTAACTGACACAGGGTTCTAGCCAGAACTCAGTGCGCTTGTAGTTGGGGAAGAGTTCACATTGCACCATCGTTGCCTCTTTAGACCTAGCCTTATTCAGTGTGCGAGTCTGGCCATGGCCCTGCTTGCTGCTGCAGGTCCATCTGGGTCTAGATGCTGTCAGGCTGTTTGGTGTGATGAGGATCTCAGGTTTCTCCTTGGTGACTGGCACAGTGATTCCTGGGTAGGAGCAGGACTTCCCTCCCCAGGCACTGCCCAGATTTCCTCCAAGCTCTTCAGGCTCCTTTTTTGGGTCTGACCTGTGATAAAGTACTGTGACCAAACAGAGGCAACTTAAGGAAGAGAGTTGATGGGAGTTCATCATGGCAAGCCCGAGACATGGCAGTCAGCAGCAGGAGCAGGAACTAAAAGTGGGCATCTTGAAATGCAGAGGGGACTCCAGTGGGCTGTTAAACCCGCAAAGAACCCAGTGACTATTACTACTCCAGCTAGGCTGCATCACCCTGTGGTCTCTCCGAAACAGTGCCACCATCTGGGGGCCAAGTATTGAAACACCTGAGCCTATGGGGGCATTTCTCACTTAAACCACTACAACCTCTAAGCTGCCACTCATCTTCATCCCTCATTTTCATCCACCCAGTGTCATCCTCTAGCCTGGAAGTTGTTTTGGTTTGTGAGATGGTTTTATTTGAAATGTATATTCTCTCCTTTGGATCTTGAGTCCAGAAGCTCCAGATTGTTCAGGTTCCTTGGAAACCAGAAGGGTGAGGTTGAGAAAAAGCAGGCCAGTAGTAGGCACTGATAGCCAGGAGAGGTTCTGTGGTGTCCTGTTCTTTTCTGGGGAGACACACAGGGTTCATTCATGCCACGCATGTTTTAGGTCGTATAGGAAAGAAAATAGTCTGAGGGACTTACCTGTCATTTCTTAGTATGCCGATTGTAGCGCATAAATTAGAATCTATTTGCTCTGCTTTCTGACATATTCTTTGATCACATGACAAAGTCTGTCACATGTTGTCTTATGCAGCCAGATTTAGATGATCTGTGTCAGTGGAGTGGGGGGTGGGGACAGAGATGGTAATCTTAAAATTATTGAAACTAGGCTTTAGAAAATATGAATGAATTTATTTTTCATCCAGAAAAAAAGTATTCCTTTAATTCTCTTTGACTTCCATAATGTTGTTTGTTCTAGGAACACACACACACACAACAGAGAGAAAGACAGACAGACTGGGGCTATGGGATAGACCTTCTGCTATTGATTCAGATTTTTGCTGTGGCTCATCTTCACATTGGAGCATCCATGTGCAGATGGTTGAGGGCTGCTTGGACCGTAGACCGTTTCTTTGGGGAGCAGTTGGTGAAACAGCAGGCTCCCTGCTTTTGGCCTGTGTGGAACTGCTGGAGATCAATGGGACTCGGATTGACATCTGTGTATTGGGTTTCTGTCTAGAAAAGTGGCTTCTAGGGATGATGTAAGTAGTTGGTTGTTGAAACAGGACAGTACACGTGCCCTTTTCCCCTCACGGGGTGATGGATCCCTTCAGTCAAGGCTAGAGTGGGCGGGGCTTGTTTCTGACCGCAGTCACATAATGCAGCTGGTCCCATAGGAGTAGGAGTTGATGATGTCCAAAGTCTAAGCACCAGCCTTACGTTTACTCTGCTGGCCAGTGTTGCCTGTCATCAGGTCAGTCTGGCCTTTCACAGGTCTTGCCTTAAGAGGCCCTTCTGTGGGCCAAAACTAGCACTGCCTTACACTTTGCTCCCATGACCTCCCAGCCACCTCTTGTTCCCTGTGGTGCTTGGTACTGGCTGTTCTTTCTCCATAGCTTCTTACTGTAGCCATTTCAGACGCCCAGTTAGCACCCATCTGCCCAGCCACCTAGGTTCTGCCAGTAGCCGTTTCCTACTTTGTTTACCACTCTTTCAGTCTTCCAGCTCATCGTCCATTTATATAGCTCATGTATTTGGAGGATACATTTCATAGCTGGCTTATACATCAACGCGTTTCACCCCATACTTTCAGCATACATACGCATTCGAGTCCAGTATTTTTAATGTGTGTGCATTGTAAAATTTATATAGCAAATATATACACAAAAATCTTAATTTGATGAAGTTTGACAGAGGTTCCATATACAACCCAAATCTATATAACAAAAAGGTTATTACACAAGTAAATTCCTCCATTCCTCTGCCAACCATACCAATACCTACCCCTTTACAAGATTGACACACACACATACACACACATCCTTCCCCTTGTGTGTGTATGTATGTGTGTGCCTTTGTGTACATGTGCATGAACTGTTGTGTGAGGTTCATCCACATGGTTGCACGCATTGACAGTCTGTTACTTCTTGCGCCAAGTCCTGTTCCATTGTGTGGGTGTGATAATTTGCTTATCTGGTCTCCTGTGGATGGCATTTGGGTTGTTTCTGTTTTGAGAACTAATGAATCAGCTCCAAGTGCCTTCTTGTGCAGGTCTTTTTCTTGTGAACCTAATATTTGCATTTCTCCTGGGTAAGGAGCTGGCATGTAATGACTTGGGGCCTGGAGGCTGTTGTGTCTTGTTTCTGGCCAACTGCCCTGTCTTCCCAATGTCACAGTGTACGTTACCTCCCACATCACCTCCCCCCCCCTTTTTTTTTGTCTAAATATAAAGGAAAGTTTTAACTTTAACAAAGCAAGATTATATATAACAAAACAGGTATCAAGCAAGAATTAGTTATATATACTTTATCTTTTATAATAACTAAGGAAAACTATAACTATAACCATCTATTCTTTAACTCTATCAAAGACTCCAGAAGGATATAATATTACCTAACTACACGAAGTGCATTGTAAGCAACTTCCAAAACTCTAGAATTGACAGAGACATTTCACTGCCTGGACAGTCACCCAAAGTTCTTCTGTAACATTGCAGGCACCCATCTTCAGCCTACTGGCTCATAGTATCCAGAAGACTTTTCCATGAAGCAGGAAATTTCAAAGACCATTCCACCTATATTGGCAGTTTGTCAGTCACTTTCTTCTGTGTCCTGCAGAATGTCTGGCAGACTCTTTCATGAAGCAGGAACCCCAAAGGACTGTCTCACCTTCAGCAATCATTTTTCTGTGGGTTCTACAAGTCCAGTCAAGAGCAGTTTCTTGCCCAGATGGCTAACAAACTCTATAAGGAGCCTCTTCAATGCCCATCTTTCTCTTAAAGTACATTGGTGCTGCCAGGAGCAGATGTGTCTCATTTTTTGAAAAGTCCTAAATTTTTAAACATTTTAAATGCCATATTCTGGTAGTCTTTGAAAGATTTGAAGAATTTAACTATCCATCTGAAATATATCTCTGTATATCTAGAAAACCTAACTAACATGACTAGAAGCTTGACTATTATAGATAACTATCTATTAACCTATATTTTAAAATTATACATTACATTTTTAAATGAGCTGCACAAACAATACCTTAATCAAGAGGAGAAATACATATATAACAAAATTGACCTTCAATTTATATCAATAAATGAAGATCTATACCAATGCAAATCTCTCTTTAAATGTGAACAAACATTTATAAACAATATTTGGGAATTTGGGGCATAGTTAGCTCTAAACTTCTTCCTGCTTTTTGTTGGGTGAAGTATTTTCTTTTGGGGGAGTTCATGATGACCTTTCTGGGGGGGGGGTGTCTTGGCCCATCAAACCACATTAGTCTGGAAGGAATCCACAGGTTCTCATCCTCTGTGGAAACAAAAGAAGACCCTCTTTTCCAAAGCAGCATATCCTTAGAACCATATTTTGAAGTCAAGATACCTTTAAAATGTTGGTTTAGCTTAGCAGCTCATACAATAAAATGTCTCTCTGAACTTAGCTCCTTCACAGTCAAAAAATTAAAAGAAAACATCATAATAAACATAATACAGACTCTGTGTATTCCATCTTTGTGTGGCTTATTTTTCTTATTCTATTACTCTTTCTACAAGTTTACTCTGTCTCTTTAAAGACTTTGTTTTAATTTTTAAAAAAACATTTACTTTTTGTAGCTCTCTATATTCTTTTTCTTCTCTCTCCCAAGCCTATGTACATTTTTAAAAACACACTGTGACCCAGATAGAGGTCTTTTCATCTGAATTTGTCTTTATTGTGTACCTGTAGTCCTTTTCTAACCAGGACCACTTCTTAAAACGCTAAGTGGCATGACTAGGACTAAGGCTGCTTTGCCTTTTGGCTCTGCCCAGTCCAACATGGCAGAGACATGTTCACTGCCTCTGCAAGCCATGCACACTGCCCCAGTTCCAGGGATACGGTGGGTCTATGTTGCACCATTAAGCAGTTTGTAACACACTGCTCACAAACCCCATTTAAATGCTCCATAGCTGGACCTCCTGAAAGAGTCAGAGCCTCTCGTGTTGGCGAACCAGGAATCCACTGTGTTTAAAGAAGCTGCACAATTTTTACTGTTAAAGCTGAGTCAGGAAACCTCTTAAAGGAGCCATGTCTCTGCTTTCTGCCAGCAAACAGAGCAAGAAGCTATGTTAAACATTTTTCAGGACACAAAAGAAAGCAACAGATGAACTTTGCCAGTACAAGGCATAAGAGATCTTCAAATTTCCTCCTTCATGGAAAAGTCTGCCAGATAATATGGGCCTGTAGGCTGAAGATGGGTGCCCCAATGTTATAGAAGAACTTTGGGTGACTGTCCAGGCAGCAAGATGTCTTTGTCAGTTATAGAGTTTTGGAAGTTGCTTACAATGCACTTCCTGTTTACTTGGGTAATATTATATCCTTCTGAAGTCTTTGGTGGAGTTGAAGAATAGATACAGTTTTCCTTAGTTATTATAAAAGATAAAGTAGATATAAATATTGTAACTGTAATTCTTGCTTGATACTTGTTTTGTTATATGTAATTTTATTATGTTAAAGTTAAAACTTTCCTTTTTATTTAGACAGAAAAGGGGAGGTGATGTGGGGTTCCCTCTGTATATCAGTGGTTAATAAAAAAGCTGCTTTCAGCCAATGGCTTAACAAAATATAGCCAGGCTGGAAAAGATATATAGAGAGAGTAGGTGGAGTCAAATGAGAAGCCATGGAGCCGCCAGAGGAGAAAGACAGAAGCCACCAATGGGAACCTTGCCGGTGGCAACGAGCTTTGTAGTAGAATATAAACTAATGGAACTGGGTTAGTTTAAGATGTAAGAGTTAGCTAGTAATATACTTAAGTGATTGGCTAAACAGTGATTTAAATAATATAGTTTTTGTGTGATTATTCTGAGTCAGGGCAGTTGGGAAACAAACTATCAGTCTCTGCCAACAAATGGCGCCAGTGTGGACAACTACATCCACATAAAACTCGAGAGAGCTTGGGAAGTAATTCTAGACACAAGGGAACAGAGTTAAGCATGGCTTCTTGGTAGCAGCAATTTCTCAGATGAACTCTGTTTGCTAGAGGCAAGTGTGTCTCATTTAAGAGAGGCTTCCTAAATGAGCTTTAGCTGTAAAAAGCTTGCAGCTCTTTTAAGAGGCCCCACCACCAAACATTTAAATGGTGTTTATGAATAGCCGACAACATGCTTCTTGGTGATGGCAGGGACCTTGAAACTACATAGAGTTCTGGCAATAAACATGGCTCCCACCAGTACCCTTCCCATGAAGCTAGACTCTCAGAAAGCTAAGGAATGGGGTGGATGCTTATTGTGGGCAGTGACAAATCAACTTTCTTTTTAAAGAGTCATTTTGTTATTGATCATCTGGGATGTTTGTAGTTGTGTTTCTTCATTGTATTCTAGTGAGAAACTCATAGCCTGTTTTGTAAAAACAAACAGTTGATAGACAGTAACAAAGATGGAGTTTCTGCCAAGAAATGAAAAGTAGTAGTTCTGGATTATGGATGTCTTTCTTTGTTTAGAGTGTTGCTCTAAACAAAAGGAGATTAGATTCAGAGATTTTGTTTAAAAAAAAAGAGGGGGTAGTGCTATGGGACAGTGAAATGAAGTTTGAGTCAAATATAAGTAGAATTACAGGACTAGTACCTAAAAGTGAAAGTACGGACATTGCCGCTGTCCAGGACTCTGCACTCTGCGTGTGCAGACAGATTGACAAGGTGGCTTCTGGACATTGCCGTGGGAAAAGGTTTTGTTGAAAGAGATAAGGAGATCTCTGCACTGGGAAACCTTCACTCTTGGATGCTTTACGGAGCTGCACTGCAGACGGTGGAGTAGAAACTAGTCCCAACCCGGAAAGGAAGAGGCGGCTATGGAGCTAGCAAACGTGTTCGCTCCATGGGCATATACACACAGCACAAAGGCCAGCGTGGTTTTGGTTGCAAAAATGTGAAACACTCATTCTCAATGTCTCTAATGTTTTAAGTGAAGAAATGCAAGTTTTATTTTCAAATTTCTGTATTCATTTATAACTTGAAGGAAATCTTAATGTCTTGAAAGTTTTAGAAGGTCATGGAACCTTTCCAGCCCCTGCCTCTTTTCAAGAGTGTAGGTGAACATACATGCATGTATAAATGTGTTTTTTATGTTTTCCACGTGCTTGGGAGAATGTGGCAGATGAGAGCTGTGCACCTGTGGCAGACGGGATAACAAGACAGGAGGAGCTGGTGACAGAGCACATCTAAGGACTACCTCTGGTTACCTTCTTCCTTCAGCCAGGACCTCCCAAAACAACGCTACCCACAGGGTCCGAGGCTTTAATACGTGAACCCGGGGGATGTCTTAGCTCAGATCATAACAGCTGTTAAGTTTCTGGGAATGAGGAAGATAGAGGGGCTGATTCTGCCTCCAAGTGGCCAAAGAAGTTTCACAGGAATGGAGGACACTGGAATGATTTTCGAAGGTACAGATGTCCTGAAGGGCCTGGAGTCACCACGTGTAATGTCGCTTAAATATCGGGAATGTTGGGACGTGAGTGCAGATACGGAATGACCAAATTTCAAATTTGGATTTTGTTTTGTTATTCAGTGGAAGGATTTGCAGAAAAGAAGGTCCTGCTCAGATCACCATTTCGGAAGGTTTCCTAGTTCGCATTAATTGTCAGCTTGACACAGCTTAGAGTCAAGTGGAGGGAAAGCCTCCATTGATGAGTTGCCTACATCAGATTGGTCTGCGGGAGATTTTCTTGATTATTAATTAATACAGGAGGGCCAGCCCACTGTGAGGTATCACCATCCCTATGCAGGTGGTCCTGGCCTGTATAAGAAAGCTAGCTAACTGGGTGGTGGTGGCGCACGCCCTTAATCCCAGCACTCCAGAAGGCAGAGGCAGGAGGATCTCTGAGTTCAAGGCCAACCTGGTCTGCGAAGTGAGTTCCAGACTATCCAGGACTGCTACAGAGAGAAACCCTGTTTTGAAAAACAAGCAAACAAAAACAAAAAAAGAAGAAAGAAAGCCAGCCAAACGCAAGTCTGCAAGTGAGCCAGCAAGCAGCATTTCTCTATGATCTCTGCTTCTAGCTCCTGCCCTGCCCTCCCTCAATGACCATGTGACCTGGAGTTATAAGGAAGGGTAAACCATTTTGTTTTTCTCCACTGACTCCGCTGAGTTGCTTTTGGTGGATCACAGGAGCTGGAATAGAAGGCAGTCCAGGCTTCTTAGAGCAGAGTGTGGCTACCATTTAGAAAGTGGTTAGAATGTGCCTAGTGGAAGTGGCTCGCAATCTAGCAAAGGCGAAAGGCTGGGCAGGGAAGATGGATTTTGTAGATCTCCTCAGGTACACTATTGAATTTCTTCCATCAGGGAGGGTGGGAGGCTAAGGTTGAGGACTGCACAATTTATGTCAGCACTAGACAGTGGCGTCAGTACCACTTACTAAGGTCTCAGTATAAAGTGGAGGGGGCAGTGGCTTTAGTTTGGTATTTAGCAGCCTGTCCTGCATCCATTAGACAGCATCCCAGTAGTCTGTCTGGAGATGGTGCCTGTATCCCTCATGTTCAAGATCCCTTGTGTCTGGCATTCCTTTGGTGCTCCTTTAGTAACTCTTGAGAAAGGAAATAGGAGTCACTGGCTGTTGTTTGGTTTGTCAGGCGCCTGTGGGTGGTGGAGGTCTAGTTGATGATCTGCCCCAGAGCTTTGCCAGCGGTGGTGCAGGCCAAGCAGTTCGGATGGTCTGTCCCTTTCCTTTAGACAAGCAATGAACTCCACATCTCTTAGCCGTGGCACTGTGAGAGCTCCCTTGTTTACATCTTGTTTCTTTTCCCTTCACCTGTGGATGCCTGGAGCTCAGTCTGGTGTCAGAAGGACAGTGGGCACCAAAGAGGGCATGTGTGGCGAGTTGTCCTAGCCAGCTGTGGTGCCCACTCTCACTGCATCCCAGGCCGCAATTCTTCTGAGGCTGGGGGTGTAAACTGCTTCTTAGTCTTAGGTCCCCTGTGTCCTTAGGAGCCAGCATGGATGTGTGATTTTAGATATTTAGCTTCTAGTCTGAAGAACAGCCTTCTTGCTAGAAAAGTTGGGTGTGGTAAAGATGGACATTCCCCCATTGCTGCCTCTGCTGCCAACAGGGGTCACTTCCTCCCAGATTATTTATTTATTTATTTTTTAAACCAAAAAAACCTTTGACTGCAGCGAGTAGTTCATGCATTTTCAGGTCCTCTGCTCTCATTTTGTGAGTCTACATGTCTTTCTGCCCTGCCCTGCTAGCAGTTTTGTGCCTTGGGACACAATCTTTAGTACCTTGCTTTCCCAGGTTGTGGCCCTGACCTCTGTGGCAGGTCTCCCACCTCCTCCTCCCTGGTTATTGTGTTAGGATTCACTTGCAGGAGACTTGCTGAACCTTTTCAGGCAGATTCCCTTTGAGGTCATCCTATTGCTGTTTTCTCTCAAATCCACATGTTGGTCTCATCTAGACTGCAGGTCTCCTTACCCCCTTCTCCCCTCTTTGATTTTGAACAAGGGTCCTTTCTCTCAGTGTGGTGGTCTTATTCTGGCCTTTGCTAAGGAATATCTGTATAAGCATCAAGTCCTCTCTGGTCAGTCAGCTGGGTGAGGGATGGTGTCTCCAGTGTGATGAGACAAGACATGACCAAGTCCTCCTCCTATCAGAACAGATGCTGACTTCTCTGTCACGTGTGTTCTTGTGTTGGGGGACTGGCTCACTGTTCCATTTCTGGGCCATTTTAATTGCAGGAGACTTGTCTGTTCAGTCAGTCATGTTTTAAATAAATGCTGATTGGCCAGGTAGGAAGTATAGGTGGGTCAACCAGACAGGAAGTAGAGGCAGGGCGAGGAGAAAGTCTGGGAAGCAGGAAGCTTCCCTGGCATTCCTGTGCAGATCTCCAAGGAAGCAGCATGTGTCCCTGTCCCAGCTGAGAAAAGGTACGAGAAAAGGTACTGGCCATGTGGCTGACAATGGGTTAATATAAGTTATGGGAGCTGGTAGGAAGACTGAGCTAATGGGCCAATCAGTGTATAACTTAATGTAGACTCTCTGTGTGATTTTCTTTGGGGCTTGCCGGCTGTGGGGTACTGGGCGGGACAGAAACCCCAACGAGCAGGACCCTCGTGTTACATTAATGATTTGGGAAAGAGTGGCTCATGTCTCCTTTTTCTCAACTTTTTCCCCATATGTTATGTAGACAGCTTCTGCCTTCTGGTTCTTTCTTGACCCAGTTGTATCCTGGTATTAGAGGTGTGTATTTGCACGCTCACATATACCTGAATATGTTGGCTCTCAATTCATAGGAGCTATGTTATCTTTACTCTTCCCTTCCCCTCCCCATCCTTCCCATCAGACCTGTTTAGGGTTGAGCCTCATTCAGCTAAAGTGGAGTCCAGAAGATGACATTGTGTTTCACTATTTGAATTAAAACTTGGTACTTGCAGTGGTAGGGCAAACTGAGCTCTTGACCTCCTTCTGCTGTACTGAAAACGATCTCTGCGGATTCTTACAAGTCTCACCTACTAAATACTACAGAGAATATGTCATTTTTCTTCCTATCACTGGAACTCCAGCCTAGGACCAACTTAAAGAGTTTGGTGTGTCTCCCTCTCACCTGGTTTTATCTTGATTTCTGGGAAAGATAGCTTGTGATTTGTTGGAAGCCACACCCTGTGGCTGATACAATCTGTCCATTTAATTAGTTAGTGCTCATTGAGAGTCCTATGTCAAGCTTTGCACTGGGCCTCAGGAGTGGAATAGCTGTGTGTGTGTGTGTGTCTGTGTGTGTGTGTGTGTCTGTGTGTGTATGAGATAAAGAACTGCAAAGGCCTGGGAACACAGCAGGGATGGGTGTCTTAGGGTTTTTTGTTTTTGTTTTTTAATCGCTGTAACGAAACACCATGACTTAAAGCAAGTTGAGGAAAGGGTTTTTCTTATGCATCCACACCACTTCATCGTTGAAGGGAGACAGACAGGAACTCAAACAGGACAGGAACCTGGAGGCAGGAGCTGATACAGACCACGAAGGGGTGCTGTTTACTGGCTTGCTCCCCATGGCCTGCTCAGCCTTTCTTATAGAACCCAGTACCACTAGCCCAGGGATTGTCCCACCCACAGTGGGCTGGGCCCTCCCCTCCCCCTCCCCTACCAATCACTAATTAAGAAAACACTCTTCTGGTTTGCCTATAGCCCAGTCTTATGGAGGCATTTTCTTAGTTTTGGTTCCCTCCTCTCTAGCCCACATCATGCTGACATAAAATTACCAGCACAATAGGAGACATCTGAGATGGGTGAGCTAGTTTAACAGCACGGATTTGCTGAAAACCAAACCATTAGCCATGTACCAAACAAACCAAAGCTTGGAGGTTGAAGTGTGAATCTTAGACTTATCATTTACTAACTGAAGCTGCTTCAGTTGCCGTCCTTGTACAGGGCAGTCAGTAATACACTGTATCCTGTAGGGTTCTTAGGTTTAAATGTAGCAATATTGTCTTGTATAAGGTGTAATTGGCACAAGATAGTTTCAGTATAAATGAAAATTCCTCTTTTTGTTTCTTAAATCATAGTTCATCCACTGGAACAGAAACATCTATGTCCACTAATGTTGAATTCCCCTAACGTCCATGTCCCCTAACATCCATGTCCCCTAATATCCATGTCCCCTTACGCCCATGTCCCCTAACATCCGTGTCCCCTAACGTTTGTGTCCCTTAACGTCCATGTCCGCTTACGTACATGTCACCTTACGTCTGTGTCCCCTAACGTCCATGTCCCCTGATGTCCATCTCCCTTTACGTCCATGTCCCCTAACGTCTGTGTCCCCTTACATCCATGTTTCCTAACGTCTGTGTCTCCTAATGTCCGTGTCCACTAACGTCCATATCCACTAACATCCGTGTCACCTTACGTCTGTGTCCCCTAATGTTTGTGTCCACTAATGTCCATGTCCCCGTCCCCTTACATCCGTGTCCCCTAACATCATGTCCTCTAGTCTTTCACCCTCTTACCTATATTAGTCACTTTTCTCTTGCTGTGATAAAATACCAGGGTCAAAAGCATTTGATCAAAAGCAACTTAAGAGTTAATTTTGGGGCTGGCGAGATGACTCAGAGGTTAAGAGCTCTGGCTGCTCTTCCAGAGGTCCTGTGTTCAATTCCCAGCAACTACATGGTGGCTCACAACCATCTATAATGAGATCTGGTGCCCTCTTCTGTTGTGCAGACATACATGCAGACACAACTCCATGTACATAATACATAAATAATTTTTTAAAAGTTAATTTTGGCTTATGATTCCAGAGGGCTAGAGTCCATAGTGGTGGGGAAGGCTTGAGATGCTTTCAGGAGTGGGAACCTGGCTGTGGCACACAGGAAGCAGAGAGAAGGAAGTAGGGAAAGCCCACCTCCAGTGATGTATTTCCTTCAGCAAGGCTGAATATCCCAAAGGCTCCAAACTCTCCAAGTTCATTTTATAAAAGCGCCACCAACTGGGGACCAAGTGTTCAAATACTCTGAGCCCTCTGAGGACCATTTCTCACCCAAACCACCATACTCCTGAAGACTCCTGAGAAGTGCTGTCCCCACTCTGCACACGGGTTAGGAGTTGTGAGCGGCAGTGCGGTTTGGACCTAGTTTGCCTTCTGTCGTATTTTGGCTCCATTCTCCAAGAAGCTGTCCTTGCCTTCTTCCTCTCCTGTGTGCATCCTCCTGTGTCACTGCGCTGTGCCTCTGCTCTGCCCCTTTCCCTCTTGAAGGAAGGATGCTGGCCTGTGGAGTGCACATAGCTCTGTCCAGTTCAAATGCAAGATCTAAGGCACACTACGCCTCTGAACCATTTTTCAAAAGAAGTTGATGCAGACATTAAAGAACCAGATAAGCATAAAAAGTAGAAAAGAGGGTGCGTGTATAGAATATGTGCTTCTCTATAGGATGTACTTACTGGTCATCAGCACTGTTAACTCTTTTTGTTGAGATTTTGTTTTTATTTTATATAAATGAGTGTTTTGTCCCAATCTGTGTTTGTTCACCATGTATGTGCGGTGCCTGTAGAGCCAGAAGGTGTTGAGTTGCCATGACTGTGGATTCCATGTGGGTGCTGGGAACTGAATCTACATCCTCTGGCCCTAAGGCTAATTGGTACTCTTAACCACGCGTCACCTCTCCAGACCAGCACCATTAGCATGCACACGCACGCATGTGCACTAACACACACACACACACACACACACACACACACACACGGCATGCATGCGCACCCCTCTTGTTTACAGCTTATGGGTGTTTCTTTTCTCCTTCCACCGTATGGGTCCTGGGGATTGACCTCAGTTCGCCAGGCTTGTCAGCCTTTTTACCCACTGAGTGGAATCACCAGCCTTTCTTTCCTCTGTCTTAAGAAACAAGACAACAAAAACACACAAAAGAAATACACGTTCTGTTTAGTATCCTTTCTTTTTTCCTTTTTAAAAAGTAGTTCTTAAATTTAAAGAAAAATGTTACCCTAATCCACCTAAATTAATCTGTTGGTGTGTTTGCATCTTGTCTTGAAGACTATGCTTTGAGAGTTCCTTATGAAATGTGAGTGCAGTTCCATTTAAAAAGTCAGGATATTCGGGCAGTGGTGGCGCACGCCTTTAATCCCAGTATTTGGGAGGCAGAGGCAGGCCGATCTCTATGAGTTCAAAGGCCACCCTGGGCTACAAAGTGAGTTCCAGGACAGGCTTCAAAGCTACACAGAGAAAACCCTGTCTTAAAAAACCAAAAGAAGTTAGGACACTAAACACAGCCAGGGCTCCTTGTGTGCTTTCCCAGTCCTAACACCCCATCCTCCCCATAGTGACAGCTGAGACGCCGCTTCCTTCTCTCACCGAGGGCGCCGTGTTCTGCGGTCTGCATCTGTGCTTACACATCTTGATCAGCTCCGTATTTGTAGACATTTGGGTGCTAGTTGGCTTCCTGCCATTCAGGGCTGCAAGGAAAGAGTTTGTATTGGATCTAAGACTTAAGCACAATCTGGTCATAGGTATGACAAGATTTCTCCAAAATTAGATTTTTTTTTTTTTCGGTCCTGAGTGAGACTCTCGTCCCTGAATCTTTGCCAGTCCAGGAGTTTGTTCAAACGTTAAAGTTTTGCCTGTCTGGTGCAGTTTTTGGCCCTTTATTGAGTATTCCTCTTTATGAGTGGCAACAGGCATTTTCACTTGGCTGTCGCGGTTCTTTTTCTTTGAACTGCCTTTCTCATCCTTTAGCCATTTTTATGTGGGGTTGGTGGTCTTTGCTAGAGTTGAGTTAGCATTGCGTTGTGCATTGCAACTGTTTGGAAGATTTGTCATTTACTGTGTAACCTTTTGTTGAGCCTCAGTCTTTTGCAGCTGCCTCGCCTGTGTTCTGGGGCGTGAAGGGCACAGCAGGGAGTCACCACAGTGGAGGTCCCTTCTGGGCAGCATGGCAAGGATGTTTATGGCTTTTGGTACTAGGATTCCTCATGTCAGTTTAGTTTTGGCTAGGGACTTTCCCTCATAAGAGTTATAAAACTCACTAACAAGTAGAGAGTTGTTTTTTTATGTCCTGACCAAAAGTATGGAAATAGACACACCTGCACAGGGGGCCAGGTGCAGTACGTCCATGTACCTCATTTGTCTACTTTCTGAGAATTTGGGGATCTGTTGTTCATTTATGTTTAGATCAGCTTCTGGGGAGCCTGACTGCCATCCTTATTGAATTTGCAGAGGCTCTAGCAGTGGACCTCCTCCTTTATCTCTGTATCAGTAATTAGATGGACATGTGTCCGCTGTCCCCTCTTGTGCTTTGGAGCAGGGAGAGATGAGCACAGAGAGAAGTGTGACGTGTCTTTCAGGCTTGTTGGCAGCTGCCAGCGGTTTTGGGAGTTGAGACTCTTCTCTTACCACGGTGGCGGCTCCTGTGCTCCTGTGGCAGCATCTTAGCTATTTCATTTGCAGAACAAGTTACAGTGTATAATCAATGAGGGCGGTATGTGTGTGTGTGCGCGCGCGCATGTGAGCTTGAAGCGTGTGTCTCCTTACAATATAATTAAGTCCATGGCCTGGGGTCTCATGCTGTCTTTCTTAATGCTTTCCATTGTGTTCTCATCCCCTGAGCCAGTGTGGGCACACACTGGGTGCTCTAGGTTTTGCAGAGTGAGGTCATTCTGTGTGTATTCCTCATCGGCCTCCAAGCTAGGGATGCAGATGATTGAAGGATTGGCTGAGATAGCAGGTGACGTAAGGACAGTGTATTCTGGTTGCAGAGCCCCTTGACTTCTTTGTACCTTCCTTCTTTTACAGTTGTCTAACTGGAGCCAAGTTAGCTCCACATTGTGTGGAGGCTCCATTCTGCAGGCTTTGTGGTGAAAGGAGAGGCGATAGTCACTTCTGGGAAGAGCTCTATGTGGTGCTAAGATAAGAATGTGGTTAGCTGGAGTGGGCCAGTGAACGCTGAGCAGGCTCAGGCTCCTCAGGCTCCTCAGGCTCCTCAGGCTCCTTCCTGAGGTGGTGTGGACATTTGAGCCTGCATCCCTGGGCATAAGCTGCTTTTTCCTGCTGGGGACTGAGAGCTTAGAAGGTAACTAGCATGCAGATGTGGACGTCTAGTTGCCTGGGTGAAGGTCTACTACAGGGGGCTTCACAATTCCAGTCCTGCCTCAGCTGCATGAAACGTCCTGTGGAGGAATTTCTCTGTAATGGATGACCTCATTTGTAAAATAGGATGCTCCCTCCAGAGTGGGCCTGAGATAGGAGCAATGACACGTTGGACGCATGTAGTCATTTTACTTGGAGGAACACCTCTTCCCCCCCCCCCCCAGCTCTGCCTCCTGCTCCCTTCAGCGCTCACTCAGGAAGTTGCTGAGACTTGCCTACAGTGGTGCCTTCCCAGGTGCTTCTTCCCTTTTATGCTGCAAAGCATTCAGAGCAGCCAGTGTTAGAAAAGCAGCTTCCGTGGTTCAGAGTGAAGAGTTGAAGGCCCTGGCCTCAGGGAGTGGCAAGGTGTTACCTGACACAGGGCTTTCCTCTGACCAAGTGCCTCCTGGGAACGCAGAGGTCTTGCTTGGCAACACACTACACGACGGCACACTTGGGGCCTGAAATGGACTTTTGCATCAGTCTGGGCATCAGGTCAGAATCAGCAGGTCCCTGCTCCAGCTGTCCCTGTGAGTGCTATGTGGAGGGAAGACCCAAGGCTGCCCTGTCCCCGGGTCCCTGCTGCCTGCTGCCTAGAGCTATGAATGACCCCCTAGTGAAGTGGGTGTGATGGGGATCCAGCTGTCCCCTCAGGGGACGATTATACTAATATATAGGGCAGAGTAATGGCAGAGCGCTGGTGTGATGCTCACTGTGCCAAGAACCGTTCTCGGCAGTGTGCGTGCTGGTCACATGCTAGACTTGTTTACTACAGCGACCCTGTAGGCCTGCCATTGGATGTTCAGGAGATGAGAAAATGGGGGCACACAGGTTAAGAGCCCCTGTTCCTGGGGTTCCCAGTGAGGTCTTCTGAGGTGTGGAGTTGATGTGGGCAGCTTGTGTGTCACTACCACTGTCGTCTGCTGTTGGCGAGGAGAGCCACATGCCAGGCTCTGCTCTGTTTCTTTCCCGTTTGGTGTTTGGTTTGGTTTAGAATCTTCTCAGGAGATCCCATGATGAAAGATCTGGAGGGAAGGTAAGGGAGTCAGAGGTGTACAGCCGGAGGCAAGGGCCCATTTTCAACACTCTGGGCAGTTCCTACACCTCCCTCACTGCCACTGTCTTAGAACTTCCTTCCTGGGTCGTGGACGCCCTGACCTTATTCTGACCCCTGCCACACTCGGCAGGCAGTCTTGGCTGTTGCACCTTAGTTTAGAACATGCATCTTTTGGTCTTTCTTGCAGGAGGATTTCAGATGCACCATGTAGGGTGTATAGGGCTGAGTCTAGGCACAGAGCTGGTTTCAAGCTTAGCGTGGGTATCATGGATTTTAGAGTTTCTTCCTGGCTCACCTTCTCTCAGGGCCTGTGTAATTTTAGTTGAAAACTCCATTTTCTGGTCCCCAGAGTTAAGGTCCTGGGTCCTTTGTTCTCCAGTGACACTCTTGGCTTCTGTTGCATCTGCTGCTCCAGCTTACTCTTGCCAGGGTCCTCTGGCAGCTTCCTGTCTCCTAGCTGCCTCTCTTGCTGCTCTTCCCTTAGCCATGGACCTCAGATGCCGGTGTGGTTCTTCCCTTAGCCATGTATTCTGATACCGGTGTGGTTTTTCTCCCAGGCTTTGTGTGTCTTACACTTGTCTGCAAGGGTCTTTGGCATCTCATGGCCCTGCCCTCTGACATCAGCCAGCTGGCCTGACCGATGTGAAGGTCTTGCATAGCTTTAGTTAATTTCATTATTTGGTGCAGGTCTGATCAACATGTGACTGGGATATAAAGAGAGACCCCATCTCATATGAAAAAATGCAAAAGTGAAATTCCACTAAATACTCCATACATATCCTAAAGCTGAACACTTTTCAGTTATGCCTCATCTCCCCAACCTGACCAGGTTTCTAGAGGATAAACCTAATTTCATTTTGGTTATTTGTCCTTTTGGGAAGTTTTTCTCTAAGAATTGAGAATTCTAATCCTGTTCCAGTTGACTTCATCTGGAAGAGAGAGGCCTGCCTGCACCCACCCCCCACTCCTGGCTGCTGTGAGGGAGGGGACAGGCCTGCCTGCAGCCCCCCTCACTCCTGGCTGCTGTGACGGAGGGGAGAGGCCTGTCTGCAGCCTCCTCTCACTCCTGGCTGCTGTGACGGAGGGGAGAGGCCTGCTTGCAGCCCCCCCGCCTCACTCCTGGCTGCTGTGATGGAGGGAAGAGGCCTGTCTGCAGCCCCCTCACTCCTTGGCCTGCTCAGTGCTCTGTGTGAGTCCAGGCTGTGGATCCCAAACCGAGTGTCCAGTCTGAGGATGGATTTCCCTCAGCACCTCTGCTGCTCTCTCCATCCTCTTCATGACTTTGTCTACTTCGGCCTTGTGGCCTGCACAGGGGGCTGACACAAATGGATACAGTGGGTCATCTGGCTCTGGAAAACACAGGAGCCTGGTCAGAAGCCTGCTCTGACACCTTGGTTACCTGGCTGTTTGTCTCTGATATCTCGTGCCCCCAGGTGTGGAGACTGAGCGTGAGTGTGTGAGTTTCCCCATGGGATTCTTTTTACTCTCCTTCCACAGTGCGATGGAGAATGGACGAGAGAATCAAATGAAGGTATTTCCAGTGCCCGCCTCTTGTACCTCTCCTCCCCTTTCCACTGCCCTGAGCACTCAGATTGTCCATAATCTGTTTGGTTTTGACATTCAGTACATAGTGTGGCCTATAGTAATTCAGTCAGTACTTGTTGAGTTGAATTACATGCACATGGGATTGGCCAGTGTCTCTTTCTGTTCTGCTTACAGCATGGGAAAGTAAATACTCAACCCAACAACACACCTCATACAGAGCTTGTGCCATGCTCCCATTTGGCCACAAGGTGGCAGTGTGACACAATGGGCAGCTTGCCTCCAGCACACTTGGGAAATAGCAGTCTGGTTGGTTCTTTGTTGGCTTCTGCTTGGGAAGTTGCTTCTTTGAAGCCACTCTGAGAAATTTTAGCCTCTAGCTTTCTCTTAGATTCTGGGCAATAGGGGGGAAAGACTTGGAATTTGGAGCCTGTCAGCCTGAGTCAAACTGTGGCTGTCTTCCTAGCTATCTCTGTATCCTGTCAGTGAGAAACAGTCAGCACTGTGTGGATCACAGCATAAAGGCACGTTAGTTTTCTTGGAGATTCCTGTGCTTGCCTTCGGCTGCACCCCACATGTCTGATACTACTTACCAGGCTCTAGCCTCATGGAGTCCAGCTCTCCTCAGCCCTCCTGCTTATCTCAGCCGGATGACTTCACTGTTGTCTATGCCCAGTCCTCACCTATCACATGAGTGGATGCCTCCACTGCCTGCCTGCTCAGCCTGCACAGTGGGAGAGCTGTGGGAGTGTGGAAGGTGTATTGGTAAATCTGTGTGGTCTGTGTCTTTAGGACTTTAGCATCTGTGCCCTATACCTCGCAAGCACTTTAGCGGCAATAGTGGTTACTACTGCCGAGCCCAAGTCGACCATCACTCCATTTTACAGAGCAGAGGCGTGTGAGGCTGTCTTTGACTAGAAGAGTTTAATTAAGCAGTCAGGAAATTATTCTTGGCTTTTTGTTTTGTTTTGTTTTGTTTTGTTTTAAAGATGGGGCCTCACCTAACCCAGGCTTGCCTTGGATATAGAGTCAAGATCAGCCTTGAAGTTCTGCTCTCTTATCTAGTCTCCCTGCTGGCATGGCGGGTGTGCCTGGCAGGATATGGGATGCTTGGTGATGTCACGTTTCACTTGTTTCCCTTGGCACACAACTCTGTGGTCTTAGGCCAGTCTTCTTATTACTATGGTGACAGCGTGCTTCTAGCCAACAGGTGCAGGACAGACAATCTAGGCCCTGTGCTTTTTTCTATGACTACCTTCAGCGCTCTGGGCCATTCGGATCTTCGGCTTGTTCCTAAACTAGTCAGTAGCAAAGGAAATGACACCAGTGAGCTGGGTTTTGGTCAGAATCCAGCCTCTAAGGCTGGTGAGGGTCTGGCTTCACGTAATGCTCCTGGACACATGGTCCCGGGAAGAAGGGGTATGGAGGAGCTCACTGAGCCGCACCGCTTGCTCAAGGCTGCAGATGTGGTAAACACCAAGGTTCCGACCAGCACCTGGCTGACTCCAGAGGCCTCCTGTATGGGTCTGCTGCACATCTGAGTGGTCTTGGTTTCTGTACCTGCTGATTCTGAAATCCCTTTCTTGTCCACTTTCCTAGTAGTGGTTCTTTTCAGTCTGTCTCCATGGGTCACTGGCCTCCATTGCTTCCTGCCTTAGGCTTCACCTTCTTAGCTGGTGGAGAAGGCCTTGGTGGCTATTGGGATGAGGGTAGTTTCAGCCTTGCTGCTGTTCAAGGTTCGGAGGGGTCAAGTTGAAGTTTTGTGTAGAGCGATCTTAGGGTCCCAGAGGGAGAGAGACCCGGGAAGATGCCATGGAAGTGACCTTAGGCCTTGAGAGAGAGCATTTATAGTGTTGGTGGGAAAGCTGGCACATGGGCATAGCTTCCAACAAGCCTGGGTGCGGGGCGCAAGCTCTTCCCCGGAGACTTTGTCACTCAGGAGGTGCTGGCCTTGCAGATGCTCCAGGACTGCCCGAAGGCACGCAGAGAGGTGGAGCTGCACTGGAGGGCCTCCCAGTGCCCCCACATTGTGCACATCGTGGATGTCTATGAGAACCTGTATGCCGGCAGGAAGTGCCTGCTTATCGTCATGGAGTGGTGAGCTGCCCGCTGCGTTCTTATCCCCGTGTTACCCTGGGGCCGCTTGAAGCTTGCAATATCAGCACTTGATTTCCTTTGTGGGCCGTGAAGTGTAGTAGGGGTGGGGTGATTTGCTGGTTTCCAGATCTTTTCTGTGTGTTGTTTTCAGTCTCGATGGTGGAGAGCTCTTTAGTCGAATCCAGGACCGAGGAGACCAGGCGTTCACAGAAAGAGGTAGAGAGGGTCTGCTGTGGGGGGACAGGGCAGTAGGCAACTGCAGGGCCTTTGCAGGACCTGCTCCCAGGAGAGGCTGGGGGTGCTGCTGTCTCAGGCTCACTGCTGGGAGCATCTCTCTCCCTCAGCTGTGGGCCAGTCCTGAGCTTCTTAGTGTGCCTGCTGAGTTAGTGGGTGAGGGAAGCTGAAACTGCGCTGGCGGGCTGGTGTGTAGAGCTTCCAGACCTCTACCTGTGTCTCTCTCTCCTACAGAAGCATCAGAGATCATGAAGAGCATCGGTGAGGCCATCCAGTATTTGCACTCGATCAACATTGCTCATCGGGATGTTAAGGTACCGCCTGTGCATGTCCCATGAGCTGTGAGAACGGCACAGCAGGGTCCCCTTGCACCCTGGTTGCCTGGTTCCTTAGGGTAGGATGGGTCTGCAGGCTTGTCTGTGGCTTGTGGAGTTCGGTGCAGGGGACGACAAATTTAGTACCGAAACCCTCTGTGGCTGCACTCAGTCCTGTGGGTCTTCTCACCAGCACCTCACTGTCCCGCACGTAACGTTCTAATGCAGCAGTGTATCCCACAGTTCCATGCGCTACTCTTTGGTCTCCTGGCCCTCTGTAGCAGGGAGCTGCTGTCCTCATGGTGGGCAGAGCAGAGGGACTGGATGGATGTATGGTTGGTTGAGCAGATGAAGGGAAGGCGCAATCCTCCTTTTGGGTTTCTCATAATATTTCCACAGGGTTGTTACTTAATCATCTCTCTTTCTACAGCCTGAGAACCTCTTATATACTTCCAAAAGGCCCAATGCCATTCTGAAACTCACTGATTTTGGCTTTGCCAAGGAAACCACCAGTCACAACTCTCTGACCACTCCATGTTACACACCATACTATGTAGGTGAGTTCAGGGGAGGCCCAAGGACAGGCCGTGTCCGTGCCCCTTGTTTTCCTGGTCTCCAGAAGACCATAGGTCTAGGAGTGTTGGGTTGGGTCGTTGGGTCTTATGTCCTTATCTGGCACTGGCCCTGACAGGACTCCGTCATGAATTGACTGTCAGAGTTAAGCTGTGACTGAGTGTTATGAAAATAGTCTGCAGGGTGAGAGCAGGATTTGGTGTCTGTGTCCTCTTCCTAAGAGGAGCCTTAGTTTCTCTCACGTTCTCTGTGGAGTTAAAGTCCCAGCTGATTCACTGAGCAAGCCCACAATGTGTGTGGTTAGTTGCACGTGTTTGCCAAGCTTCAGCAGTTCGGGCGTGTCTAGCTGTAGAGCTCCTTCTGGGGAAGGGCCTTCTACTCACCTCTCCCGCTCCAGCTGCCCTCCCATGATGGTGGGATGAAGGACTCGGAAACAGGGAGGTCTCAGTGCTGAAAGAGCCCGGACAACCCACAGTGATCTTTGCTTTACAGCTCCGGAAGTTCTGGGCCCAGAGAAGTATGACAAGTCCTGTGACATGTGGTCCTTGGGTGTCATCATGTATATTCTGTGAGTGGCTGGGGTGTGGCTGGGTACCAGGCCGCAGTGCGTTAGGGAACTGGGGAAGCTTGTACCTCTGCAGGACAAGAGGAAGAGGCAGACATTAGCATTTCCCTTTGGATGGGGGATTCCCTGCGAATCCCCTGTATCTCTGCTTCACTTGGTGTTTAGTGGGGGTTCTGGTTGCTAAGTGGTGGTAGAAACTAGCTAGCTGGCTAGACTGTTTAGTTGACATCTTTGGTACATTTGGTTCCTGGATCCTGCTGTGTCTGTATCGACAGTTTTCTAGTTCTCTGTGATTATTTCAAGAAGAGACTGTTGGTCACCCTATTCTTGGTGCAGGATTCCTAAATAACACCCACTCTGCTGTTCTCTTCCTTAGGCTGTGTGGGTATCCCCCCTTCTATTCCAATCATGGCCTTGCCATCTCTCCGGGTATGAAGACTCGTATCCGAATGGGGCAGTATGAATTTCCTAACCCCGAATGGTCAGAAGTGTCAGAAGAAGGTAGGAACCAGGGAAAGAGTATGTGTATGAGCACATGCACACATAGGTATAGGTGTTTATCTCACGTGCTGCTGGAGTGGGGGCTTGCACCTGTTCCTGTGCCTTCTAGGTGTGTCTTGCCTGTGGGAAGTGCCCAAGGTGGGGTCAGAGCCATGGGTCTGTGTAGGACTTGTCCAATGGTTTAGCATGATGGTCCTTGGAGCCACTGATACTTGGATAACTGCCTCCATGGAGTCTCCTTCTGTGCCTGATTAATGCAGGAACGTGCAGGGCAGAGTATAGCTCTGAGCTGTCCCCTCACCAGAGCTGTCTCTGTCTCTTGAATTGTCCCATATCTTGAGTTGTCCCATCCCCAGAGCTGTCTCTGTCCCTTGAGTTGTCCCATAACCTGAGCTGCCTCACCCCTGAGCTGTCTGTCTGTGTCCTCTGAGCTGTCCAGTCCCCTAAATTGTCCATCTATGTCTTGTGAGCGGTCTCGTCCCCTGAGCTGTCCATCCTCTGAGTTGTCCTGTCCCCTGAGCTGTCCATCTATGTCCCCTGAGCTGTTGTGTACTATGTCTTGCCCCCATAGTGAAAATGCTTATCCGGAATCTGCTGAAAACAGAGCCCACCCAGAGAATGACCATCACAGAGTTCATGAACCACCCCTGGATCATGGTAAGCTCTATGGGCTGGGGAGACCTGTGTGCAAGGCTCGGTTGTTGCCCAGGTGGCGCCTTACTCAGGACTTTACTTCTCTAATTGTCACTTGATCCCATTTCTCTTTCCTCAGCAATCTACGAAGGTCCCTCAGACTCCACTGCACACCAGCCGTGTCCTAAAGGAGGACAAGGAACGGTGGGAGGATGTCAAGGTGAGGGATACCTCTTGGACATTTAGAGGAAATCCCAGCATGAGTTTTGGCCCTGGCCAAAGACAGTTTGGGTCTGTGTTCTTCACCCAGTGTAACATCCCATAGCAATGAAAAGGTGACTAGGAGCCATTGGCTTCTGTGCTCCTGCCCAGACTCCGCCATCTGCTTCTCATGAGCCCTTCTCTCCCTAGGGCTCTAATGGGACCTGAAAAGTCATTGGGTACTATCTCCTCAGTTTTCAGATGAAGGCATTAAAGCCCCCAGACAGGGAGTGGCCTGTTACAGGATCAGTCCCAGAACTCTTGATGGCTGGCCCAGGGCTCTTTCCCCTTCTAGGGCTTGTCAGAGGGTTCCTGGGAGAATAGCTACACAGTGGCCAGTTTGTGCTGTCAGCGGTGTGGGCCCACAGGTGGCCGGTGCCCATCACCCTGTCTCTGCCTATGTGTCTCTCACTGCTTATGTCTCTGCCCTCTTTGCCTGCTGCACGATCTTGACGCTGCTCCCAGGAGGAGATGACCAGTGCCTTGGCTACGATGCGTGTTGACTACGAGCAGATCAAGATAAAGAAGATAGAAGACGCATCCAACCCTCTGCTTCTGAAGAGGCGGAAGAAAGCTCGCGCTGTGGAGGCTGCGGCCCTTGCCCACTGAGCCGCTATGTTTCCCACCCCACTGGAGGACAAGCAATAACTCTATATGAATATATTTTTTAAACAAAGAGACACAAGTTGCCCACTGCTGCCTCCTGTCCTCCTGTGCTACGTGGAGCCCAGATATGCCTCCGGCTGAATTCTGCCCTTGGCTCTGGCCTTCCTGGAGAGGGGGGCTGGAGGATGTGTGAGGAGGGGTGAGGTGCCCTTGAGCCCATGCTCCTTTTGCATTTTATCTGTAATTTGACGTAGAATTTTCATGGAACCTCTTTTATTGCCCTTTTCCCCACTCCTCATCCTTTCCCCAAGTCCATTCCCATCTGCAAAGGCTAGGGTTTACCCAAGGGTTCTGGAAGTTGTTACAGGGAATGTTCCTGGGTTGTCCCATCTGTCCTCCCAGACCTCCTACTGGAACCTGGGGTCCTGCTCCAGGGAGAGGGAGGAGTGGCAGTAGGTGCCACTCGCCTCCTGCCGAAGCCCTCAGACATCACCAGTGTGCACAAGAGGAGCACGTGTGTGCATGTGTGTATGGCCAGGTCCATGACTGGGCATTGGAGGGTCTCGGGAAGACAGGGCTGCAGGGGCTCCTGCTTGAGCTGAGCCTGCCTAAATGCCTAGGTAGCTTGTCTAGATCCAGAGCCAGGTAGTCATGGCCTCTGAGTTAGCTGAGTAGGGGGAGCAGTGGGTGGTGAGTGGGCACTAGCAGCCATCAGGAAGACTGGGCTCTTTCTGGGTGCTGGTTCTAGGTCCCCGAGGCACTGACCACTGAGCAGCCTCTGCTTGCCCTTGCCGTTATTAACCCACTCTTGAGTTCTCTGAAATCTTTAGCCATTTCTCAATGGGCTTTCTCTCCGCTCCCATGGGTGAGCCTGGGAAGGTTATTCTGCAAGGCGTTTGTATTTCATGCATCTCCCCCCAGCTCTGGGGTACCTGCCAACCTCCTTTCCTTGGCAAGGGCAGGACCACGTGTGGTCTTCCTGGATTTCCACCATATGGCCTGGTGGGCGGGGCAGTCTTCGCACCAAAGATGTCTTGACTCTGTCCCTGCTCACTAGCCACCTTACCCTCTAACAACTCAGCCTGGGTGGGGGTCCCCAGGATTGAGGAGGAGCAGGTGGGGAAGAGTCTTCGTGCCATGGTCCCCCATGCCCCTCTCGCTGGAGGAGGGGTGACTCCCTCAGGGGTTGGTGGAGGAGGGGCTCCTGGGCATCTCTGGGCCTGGGGGCAGGGCCCAGATGTCTGCAGCTCCTGCCTCATTTGATGGTGTGTTCAACACTCAGACTGTTGTAAACTGTTGTTTTGTATGAGCAAAATCGTCTTTACTAAACAAATTTAATAGTTGAAAGTTTCCATTCTCTTCCTTTCTGGGTCCTCTTCCAGCCTGTTGAGAGAGGGCCTTTTGTGGTGAGTGGCAGGGTCCTGGAGGAGAGAAGCGGGCCTCCTGGATGAATTAGCATGGGAATAGCCCCTCTTAATTGAGGGCCTGTGACAATAAGAGCTGATCTCTTTTGGAGCCAGGGCAGGTGGGTGGGTGAGTCACTGAGGTGGGTCCCAAGGATGAAGGGTTCTACTCTTAAAACCAGGGAGGCAAGGTGGTTGTAATACCTTAAAATTCCAGGAGGGAGCAGTACAGGCCAGGCGGAAACAAAGTGCCCTGAGTTGTACCCAGCCTCCTTAGAGCCCCAGTGATGAACTGAGTGTCCTTGGCAGAGCCTAGAATAGCAGCTGATCTGCTGACTTCAGGGCTTCTGTGCCCAGTCAGGGGAGAAAGGCAGGGACAGTGCGGTTAGTTGGTACTCTGTGAGTTTACCAACCCAGAGGGGAAATACGGTGCCTCCAGTCACACAGCTGTTGGCTAGAACTCAGGCCTCAGGATCTCAGGGCCTGGAGGATTTGCAGTCTTCCCCCAGCCCTCTGGAGGACACACTTGCCTGCTATCCTCGCCATTGACGTCTCTGCCACTCACCTGAGGGTGCTCCCGTCACCGTCACCCAGCAGGCACTCTTGCTGTAAAAGAACTCATCTGCACCTCACAAGGGTCTCAGTTACAGGCTCGAGAAGGTGCCTTTTGTAGCTGTGATAAGCGCAGTGGCACAGAATACAGTTGTTAGGTGGCAGCTGTGTGGATGAGAACCTTGTGATGCTTACAGGGTCTCTGCAGGACCACATTCTAGTCTGCCTTTCCCAGAGGCTTCAGCATTCCTTTGCTTGGGGCCCCTTCCTCTGTCTTTAAAGCCAGGCACTTTGTATCTCTCCTATCCTTGTGCTGTCCTCTCTCTCTCACTGCCTGAAGGACCTCACAAAGGACCAGTCTGATGGGATTGGGCCAGCCCAGGGACTGGACCAGTCTGATGGGATTGGGCCAGCCCAGGGACTGGACCAGTCTGATGGGATTGGGC
>JAQHUG010000098.1:6376852-6436854 GCA_028555095.1 Dicrostonyx torquatus
ATGGGATTGGGCCAGCCTAGGGATTGGATCAGTCTGATGGGATTGGACCAGTGTAATGGGATTGGGCCAGCCTAGGGATTGGATCAGTCTGATGGGATTGGACCAGTGTAATGGGATTGGGCCAGCCCAGGGATTGATCAGTCTGATGGGATTGGGCCAGCCCAGGGAGCCCATTCCCAAAACCATAACCTTGTTCTCATCCACATTTATGCTGTGGATGGTGATATATCCACTGGACCAGGAACAGAGTCTGTTTCTTTGGAAGCCACTGCTCTGCTCCAGAGGACTGCCTTGCTGTTTCTTCATCTTAGGGCACCACTACTAATTGCCCTTGTATTTTGCTTCTTTCTCTCAGTCCAGCTTACAAGGGCTAATGCTGACTTCCGAGGAAGGGTGCCTACAAAAAGCCTGGAGGTCTGACCCTGCCTCTGTTATCCCCACCTCACCTCCATGAGCTTCAGATTCCCTGGCTCTAACTTGGGGAAAAAAGAATTAAAAAAATTTTTTTTTAACTTCTATGTGACTGTTTAAGTATGCCACATATGTGCGGATGCCCGTGGTGCTGGAAGAGGCGTCAGATCCCTGGGACGCTGGAGCTACAGATGATCGTGAGCTTCTCCATGTGGATCTCCTGGAATAGTACAGCAGTCTGCTGGCCCCGTGCCAGCTCTGCAGCATCTCCCTTTTCTAATTCAGCTAACCCTCATGAGCTGGGTCAGAGACATCGGGAACTTGTCTCCAAAGGCAGATGTTGGCTTTCATGGGTGTGAGGTTGTGGGGGTGAATGGGTTGGATGTACTTCTTGAAGATATCAAGGGGAATTCTTAACATTCTTGGGTGCTTATTGTGTGAAGTGCTGATGCAGGGCTAATTCCTCATTAACCTGACCTGGGGTTAGGTCCTCTGGTGGGGTTTTCTTTGTGAGAGACTCAGGCTGAGGTGGGACTCTTATCCTAGATCACATAGGTGGTGGGGTGACTGGAGATCGGATTTCCTACTTTTATCGTTAGGGTTCCTTCAAAATACACAGGAAGTAAGTCTTCTGGGTGGGAGGGAGAAACAGACTAAACCCTGTCCCCTGAGGATAATACTAGGCCTCATAGGCATTGTGAAGGGTTCAGGAAACCACAGATTTAATGTCTCCTGTGGTACCCCTCCAGGGTGGTTTATATAAGCATAGCTGCTCCTTCTAGGGACTGCTCTGCTAAGCAGGCTCAGGGGGTCTAAGTTGGGTCAGTGGTCTTGCCCCTCTGGTCCCTGCCGAGGATTAAGTCTGCCATGGGGTTGGTTGGCTTGGTAAACAGTGAACTAGGGTTTTCCTTTGGCTGGGTTGGAGACAGGAAGAGAGGCCCGTGAATGAGAGAGTGCGCAGATGCGTGGGCCTGAGTGGGTAAGTCGTAGGTGGAGCCTTCGCAAAGTGTGAAAATTCAGTTATTCAAGGGAGGAGGTTAGGGAAAGTGGCCGCACCACTGAGTATAAACAAACCACTGGATTCTGTTACGTGTGGGGTGGAGTAAAGACACAAACATTTGGGGAGCAGCTTCCATCATCAGCCCCTTCCTAGATCTGCCTGACAAAGCCCTCCGTTTAGGCCTCGGCTGCCTTGGGTCAGCCTGACTGAGTCTGGGAGTTGTCTACAGGGGATATCAGACTTTGGCTCTGGGGGCCTACTGTTGGCATCATTGTGCCCTCTCCCTGGGGGCATCATTGCGCCCTCCCCTGCATGGACTCAGGCCAGCATGGAGACATTTCCCACTAGGCCACTACATCTAATACCCAGGTCCTTCAGTATGCCCTGTGCTGAGGGAGACAGGGAGTGTGAAGCCAGACTTCGCCCTGGAGGAGCTGTGCAGAGCCAAGTGTGTGTGCTGTTCCCATAGGCCTGGACACTTGGAAGCTTGCAGTGGTGCAGGCTGTGATGTCCCTTCCCTCAGCTTTTCACAGCCTTAGATGTTTTGAGACAGGAGAGAAGAGCAAGGGAAGGAAGCTGACGCTGGCGCTCCATTCCCCAGTTAAAGCCTTCACATCCTTGCTTTGGCTTGGCAGAGTTAAATAAGAGCCTTGAAGGTGGGGAATGGTCTGCCAGTTTGAAGGCGAGTGTCATTTCTTTTGTTTTAGGCCACATGCTGATCAGTGGCGTGGTGAAGACTTTTTGGCCACCCTTGAATAAAGATGCCACCTTCGGTTCCTCTTGCTGCCAGTGAAAAGATGCTGGTGAACTGTCAGTGGGCCCAGCCCCTGTGACAGTGGGTTCTGAGGACGGGAGTCACCAAGGCAGAGGGAGACCTGTGCTGCCTTCAGAGGAGCAGCTGCGATGGGGTCCCAGGAGGGCTTCTCTGCAGCCTTGGGGGTTGACCCTCATAGGGCACTCTGTAGAAAGGAGGGGATAGTAAGTGGTGAGTTCTCACTGGGCGAGCCGGGCCCTCCTGTCTTTCTCAACTGCTGCTCACTCAGCATTTTTGTCTGATGGCTGGCCCTGTGGACTGTGCCCACCGAAGAGCTTGCCCCCTTCAGTGGGGAGGCTCCCTGCGTGTCTTTTCTACCCCTACAGCCTGTCCTCGTCATTCTCAAGTGTGTGCCCCAACCGAACTAGGGGAACATGCTCCAGTGGGGGTTTCCCCGTTAGCTTTTCAGTCCATTAATAGTGAAGAGCTGAGAGAAGTGATGCCCTCAGCTGAGCTCACTCGGAGTGAGGCATTTTGTGAACCACTTGAAAAAGCTGGCTTTGCGAGAGATGGAGCCGCTTTAGGACACAGGGAAACGTGTCCCAAGGGCCTTAACTACCGTGGAAAGGCCTTGGCTCTTGGAAGTTTTCCACATCTGATGAGGAAATCACCTTGACAGTGAATATTAAACATTTGGGAGCCTCCTGGGAACAGTAGTAAAATTAATGCGCGTAAGCTTCCACCTTTTATATTATTAACACCAACGTCTCAAAGCTTAGCTTACCTTGGCTTTCACACGTGCCCTATGCAGAATTATTACTGTGGAGGTAGGTAGGCTACCATTCAAACCCTTTGACCTGTAGGATTTCAGTTTCAGGCAGGGTCCTGGGGCAGTAGAACCTGTGTATGGTAAATTATCGTTAGAGACCAGGGATGTCATGCAAATGCATTCATTTGCCTGACTTTCATGATCTCAAGGACAGAAGACTTTCTTACTCTCAACTCATAGCCCTGTTAGGGTTTGTAAGTGAAATATGTGAACTAGATCCCTCCCTCCTGCCTCCCCACCACCACCACCTCTGAGGTCCTATGCGGCCAAATATGAACTTGGCTGAACCTCACTTAGCCTAAGGGAGTCAGGTTCCTGGGGCTTCAGAGAATCTGCAAAGGTTTGGCAGGGCTGTGACCAAAGCCCAAGGCAGGCTACTCTAGTCCTTGGGAAATGTGATCTTGCTTGTTGCTCAGATCCAGCAGCAGTGTATCTCTGGTTCTTCAAATAGCTCATATCTCTTGAGGTAACCAGGCCTCAGGTCTCAGGGAGATGAGTTCTCCTAGCCTCGTCCTCTGATTTGTAAACCTGTGGTTCTGAATTCACCAGTCAAAGAAACCATGACCTCTTCTGGGCTTGAGGCCTAGACTTTGGTTAGCCAGAATCTGTGGTGCTGAGTGCTTGCTTTTGCAGTAAGGGGGCCCTCTGGGTTTCTGGCATTCAGGTGCCTCTTTTTCTGGCCATAACCCATTTTAAAGACAATCCTCACAGTGAGACAGGAACCCTGCCTCCTACTCCATCTGCAAGGAAGAGGGCTGCAGGTGAGAAAGAAAGCCTGTCTGACCTGCTTATTCGAGGTTCTGAAGAAGAGGGGGTGGTTGCTTTCTGTTGCATAGCAACCCATCTGAGTGAAACCAAACACAGGGAGCAGCAGTCGAAGCATGGCAGAAGTGACACGGGGTGGTGTTGTCATGCCAAGTGAAGTGACGGCTACCCGCAGATAATTTGTCCCATGGTGCCAGTTCCTTCTCCAGCTTGGGTTTATACTTTGATTTAAAATCAAAGAGTTTATTATCCATAAGCTTCTAAACACAACGGACAGATGGTGTGGAAGGTGTTCTTAGGCATATTGTTCTGCAATTTGCCTTTAAAAGTCGTGACAATGGGACTGGAGAGATGACTCAATGATTAAGAACACTGGCTGCTTTTCCAGAGGACCTGAGTTCAGTTCCCAGCAACCATATGGTAGCTCACGGCCATCTGTAGTGATATCTGGTGACCTCTTCTGGCATGTAAGCATACATGGAAGGAATGTTGTATACATAATAAATAAATAAATCTTAAAAAAAAAAGTCGTGACAACGCAAAATTTAGTATCTCTACCATTTACAAGAATTAAAAAGATTTTTGTGTTTAGTTGTATGTATCTGTGTATATGCACATGTGTGTGCAATGTGCACAAAGAGATGCGTGTGTTTATGCTCATGTGCAGGGCAGAAGAGGGTGATGGGTAGTATTGATCACTCCTCTTGTTCTTTGAGGCATGGTCTTTCCCTGAAGCGGGGCTGGGGCTGGGGGTGGTGTTATAATTTCTCTGCTGTACTGTAAGCCAGCAAGCCCCAGGGATCCTCCTGTCTCTGCACCACTGGGAGCTGGGGTGTCAGGTGTTTGCTGCATTTCTAACTTCCTATGTCTGTGCTAGGATCTGAACTCTAGTCCTCAGGACTCTACGGTAAGTACTCGTGATCTGAGCCATCTCTTCAGCTCCCATCTTTTCTCTCTCTTTCTTTCTTTCTTTCTTTCTTTCTTTCTTTCTTTCTTTCTTTCTTTCTTTCTTTCTTTCTTTCTTTCTTTCTTTCTTTCTTTCCTTCCTTCCTTCCTTCCTTCCTTCCTTCCTTCCTTCCTTCCTTCCTTCCTTCTTTCTTTCTTTCTTTCTTTCTTTCTTTCCTTTCTCTCTCCCTCCCTCCCTTCTTCCCTCTCTCCCTCTCTCTCTCTTTCTTTCTTTCCTTCCTTCCAGATCTTACTATATAATTCTGGCTGGCTAGGAGCTCAAGCTGGACTCCAAATCACAAAGACCAACCTGTCTCTGCCTCCGGGAAACTGGGATCAAAGGCCACATCCTGTTCATTTTCACCATTTTTTAAATTGTAGTTTTAAAGATTTATTTATTATGCATGCAATGTTCTGCCTGCATGTATGCCTGCAGGCCAGAAGAGAGCACCAGATCTCATTACAGATGGTTGTGAGCCACCACGTGGTTGCTGGGAACTGAACTCAGGACCTCGGGAAGAGCGCCAGTGCTCTTAACTGCTGAGCCATCTCCCCAGCACCCCATTTTCACCATTTTTAAGTGTGCCATTTGATACTTTACTTTTGGTGCTATAGAGCCAACCTTCTGACCTTTCTCCTGCTCATTAAATAATATACAACTTGGTTTGAAAGCTACAGTCCCAGCTGATACTGTGCTGCTTAGCATATCTTATGAATTTTTGTGTTAAACTCATAGTTCTATCCTAGTTATTAGTCTTACTTATTTTTAGGGCAAATGCTTTACCACTCACCTATACCCTGACCCTCAATCTTTTTATTTTTGCATGTAAATGTGTAGTATGCATTCATGAGTGTATGCATGTTTACATGTGTGAGCATGCAGACGTGTGTAAATGCATGTGTATGTGTGGGCTTGAATTTTATACTGAGTTCCCTCGTTAGCCATTCTCTGATTACTGAGTAGGATCTTTTGAACCTGGAGCTTGTGGATTCTGGGTACCCTAACTAACCAGGTTGTTGTGGCATCGCTGTCTCTGCTTCCTGAGTCCTGGCATTACAGGAAGCTGTTATGTATAGCTTGGCTTTTATGTAGGTTCTGGGACCTGAACTTGAGTCCCTTATCCACTGAGCCATCTCCCTAGTTAGTCTCTCTTTTTTGAAATCTTTAGACAAACAGACAGATACATAATTTCATGGTATAGGTGGCCATAATTATTTAGCTTCTGTGTTAATGGGTATTTTGTTTCCATGCCAACCCCCCTTAACATGTTTTATTATTTGTTTGTTTCTGCACAAGCATGTGTTCTGTGCACTGTGCGTGTGTCGAGGTAAGAGAACAACTTAAGAGACAGGGTCAGTTCCCTTCTTCCACTGTGTGAATATCAGGGATTGAACTCAGGTCTTCAGACTTAGGGACAAGTGCCTGTACTTGCTGAGCCATCAGGCCAGAAACCCCACCCCCCACAGCTTTAATAATCATAGATGTTTTGAATGTCTTGTGCAGTGGTTTTGAATGCACCTGTAAGACTTCTGTAGGATCCAATCCTAAAAGTGGAGGTTTGATCTGAGGCTGTATCCACTTTAGCCGTGATGGGCACTGCCAGAAAGTCAGTGTGGACCATTTGTAATGCACATGCTTTGCATGTTGCTTTATGAGAGAGAGAGGTCTGTGAAAGGACTGTCCCTCGGCGGTGGAGCAATCCTGGCACAGAATAAGTCATCTGAGAATAAGAGGACATTTGAAGCACTTCCCCATCTGCAGAGCTGCATACCCTTGGCGGAGCTGTGGGACTGGAAAACTCAGGGCAAGGGGATTCTGTGAGAGTCTCCCTGCACCAGAGGCTTTGCTTGGTCAATAGGGGCTATTTGCATATACTTGGGGCCTGCAGGCAGAATGCTCAAACCAAAGTTTTAGTGTTGGTCTTGTTCCACCCCTGAGAGAATTTGTCTCAACTAGGCTGCCTGGCTTGCTTCTCAGACGGCAGTGCATGGAGAAGTTAGCAAGTGTGCAGGTAACAGGCAGGCTTTTGTAAAGGGGATTGTAGGCAGGGGACTGTAAAGGATGCCCAGAGTGCTATGGGAGACTTTGGGGCAGGTTAGGGTTATTCAGGAAAGGTAGAGGAGTTGGCCCTTGTCAGAGTGTTAGGTGTTAGGAGGAGACTCGGAACATGTGTAAGTATTCTTTTCTTCAGCGTAGGAGCCCAGGCACCCTGACTGTGAGACACTTTGGTAGGACAGTCATCATGCCCCCAGTCCTCTGTGACTACTGTGGAGTCAGGATTGTAACTCAACCAATAGTTGAGAGACAAGAGAAAACTCAGGGACCATCATAAGCCCCCATTATCCGCTAATAAAATGGAGACAATTAAGGCAACCATAAGACTTGTACTGGGAATTTAATTGTCCACAGGCTACCCTGCTGTGCTGTGAAATCCCTGCTTGCATCTCTGTGGAAGATGGCCTTCCCTGTACCTTGCTCTCAGCCGTTGAGCAAGGCGTGCTTTCCTGGAGGAATCATGACTCCACTGCTGGCTGGCATTACCCGCAGGAGTCCCTGAAGCTTGTGGAGGCTTCTAGACTATGTAGTAGTCAAGACGCTTGGACCCTGCTCTTCTCTCAGAGTCAGATGTGATCTGGTGGCTTATCTAGTATCACTTCACACTCCTGACTTTCTTTTTTAGAATATACATATATAATTTATTTTTATTTTATATGCATTGGTTTTTAGTTGGCATGCATGTCTGTGTCAGAAGTCCTAGAACTTGAGTTACAGACAAGAGTGAGCTGTCATACAGGTGCTGGGAATTGAACCCTGGTCCCTTGGAAGAGCAGCCAGTGCTCTTAACTGCTGAGCCATCTCTCCAGCCCCTGTACATAAATAAATACATTTACCCTGAAAGCCTTGCATAGTTGGGCATTTGTTTCTTGGCAAGTATAGGCTATCATTTCTTACTTCCTCGGTGTAAAATCTCTGTGAAAGCCCTGTTAGCATAGGTGAACCATTAGAATAGCATGTAGTGACTTGGCCTGGCGTGCGACAGTTAGTCTATTCTACTTCTTTGAAAAATATTTATTGGGGATTTCATATTGGCATATGATGAAATACCTGTGCCCTTCCCCCTCCAACTATCTAACATGTCTCTCTTCCAACTTCATGCCTTTTGATAACCCACTAAGACTCATTAGTACTGCCCATATGGGCATCGGTGTGGGGCCAGACACTGGACCATGAGACTCTTACTAGTGAGTGGTCACATCCTCCAAAACCGACTCTCCCTCCCCCAACAACTCTCCATTTCAGGGAGTGCCTCTGTAAGGGGTGGGGCCTGGAGATCATTGACCCCATCTAAGCCAGAATTTTGGTTGGCTTTATCCTGTGCAGAGGTCTGCTGCAGGACTTGTAACTTGTAACTCTTGGGCCATGCTTAGGTGTGAACTTTCTGGGGGACGGCTTGGTAGGTGGTCACTGTGCAGTCTAAGCAGAGTGGCAGGAGTTGGTGGTAGTGACCAGGGCAGACTTTGGGAAGAGTGGGCTATGGAGGTGATAGATCCGGGGTTAAAGGTGAGTCACAGGGTTTCCCTCAGAACTCCCACCCCATGATCTCTAGAATGTGCTGAGTTTCACAGCCCCAGTTCTCAGCACCGCTCCTCCCAGCCCTCCCACAACTGATAAAATTAATCAGACTTGGGAAGAAGTCACTGTTTCCTTGTAAGAATTTGGCAGAGAAAACGGCTGTATCCTGGCAAAGGAGGGCATAGACGTCACCCCAGATCCGGAGGGAGAGTGCATGAGGAGCTGCGTCTGGTTTGAGTTTCTGAACCTGGTCTGTCAGATCATTACATCAAAGGAGCTGTGGCCCAAGAGTGGGGAGAAGCTTGCAGGATGAAGTGGTGGGCTCATGGCATACCCGGGCTCCCATTCAGACTCTGCCACTTGCCAGCTCAGAGTCTAGAACCTCTAAAAACTGCAGTGTCTTCCCGAGGAGATGGCAGCGTAGGGACAGTTGTTACGATGTATGAGAATGATGCCTGCTGGCATCAGCCCTTGGCCCAATTCCAGCCACTTCCTACCTAGTGGGTGTACTGAAGACTTGTTTTCCAGACTTTCTTTTAGCTCCCCTTCTGTGAATTCTTGTGTCTTTGACTTCCAGCATCCTAAAGGATTTACTCTGTAGATTTGCAAGCAGAGTCTCACTTTAACCAAGTTCCTACCGAGGAAGTCTTCATAGGACTGGACCTGGAGACCTGGGAGAGCTTTGGGACACTGTACAGGCAAAGAAGAGGCAAGGGAGAGCTCTGACTAGCTAGAGAGAGATTAAGTTCTTGGGCATGGCCTTGAAGGGAATACTGGTTCCCCAGCACCTCTGTGTCTTTTGCTTCCTGGCTGTTGGAAAGTAAGCAGGCTTGCTATACTGTGTGCCCCCTGCTGTCACATCCAGTCTTGTCACAGGTCCAAAGCAATGGGTCTAAGTGACAGTGGGCTGACACCTCTAAACTGTGAAACAAATCTTATTTATCACACTGTTAAAAAACTGATCAACATGCTTCCCAAACTCCACACTGCCACTCACCGCATACCTCTGTGGCTCGACTTGAAAAGCCCTTTTTTTATGAGTTACAACATAGATACAAAAAAGTTTACCCTATTACCCTACTTAAACTCTCCTTCCCTCTCCATAGACCTGATAACTCTAAAAGTATGGGGCTGGAATGTTAGCTCCCAGGCAGGTCATGTCCCCAGTGCCCAGCAGCGCAGGCTCTGTGGTAAAGGCTGGGGGTTGGTGAGCATCAGGCAGGCTGCAGAGCACGCTGACGTGTGAGAACACAAGGTCCTGTGTGAGTAGCAAAGCGTGTGGTCAGGCAGCAGTACATGCTAAAGGCCAGCAGCGGGTCCCCAGACCCGAGGTGCCAATAAAATCCCCTGCAGGATTATTTTAGTGCCTCTGTGACCTGAGACAGCTCTTTCCCGAGGAGAAAGCTTTTCCGTCAAATTCTAGCCCCTCTGCTGTTCAACCATTTCCTCTTGCTCTGCCCTCACTGGGTGCGGCAGCAGTGATGTCACCATCCGTCCATGCCCATCTCATCTTGCAAACCTGTGTTCAGTTCTGACTTGCCATGCATGGTTGCTGTAGGCAGAAGGCCCTCAGGCTCAGGAATGTGGCTGAGGCCCACACAAGACAGTGTGTTCTCGGAGTAAGGCCAAACCCAGGAAGCCCTGCATGGATAACGGGCTGGGTGTGTGCATGAAGCTGAGGGTTAGTTTACCTGGCCTCATCTAGACACAGCAGGGGTCACCTTAAACAAGTATGACTGCTTTAAAAAATGTGTTATGTGTTTGTTTTTTAGCATTTTGTTCCTCTTTTTCCTATGTGGAAGCTTACAGACTTGAACCAAGGAAATAAGAAAATGCAAAACAGACTGTAAGAAGAGGCACGTATGCGCCGGAAGCGCTACTCAGAGTGTAAGAAGAGGCACGTATGCGGCGGAAGCGCTACTCAGAGTGTAAGAAGAGGCACNCGGAAGCGCTACTCAGAGTGTAAGAAGAGGCACGTATGCGGCGGAAGCGCTACTCAGAGTGTAAGAAGAGGCACATATGCGGCGGAAGCGCTACTCAGAGTGTAAGAAGAAGCATATATGCACCGGAAGCACTACTCAGAGTGTAAGAAGAGGCACGTATGCGCCGGAAGCGCTACTCAGAGTGTAAGAAGAAGCATATATGCACCGGAAGCACTACTCAGAGAGCCATTTTGGACCAGGCATTTTATCCCAGCATTGCTCTCTGCTCACGAAGGTGGACATGATGGGCATCTCAGACTCAGAGATGGAAGCCCACAAAAGGCTACTGGGGTGTCTCAGGCTTCCTGAAGTCATACCGCCAATAGATAGTAATAGTTAAGCTTCTCTGCAAGTCTTTTACTTACAGAATCCCTGCCTCCAACCTCTGGATGACTCCTTTAGAGCAAAAATGAAGGGGATGCTGTTATTTTTTATAGACATGTAAGTGACCCGAGCCAGTACCATGAGGGGCAGCGGCAGGCCACTCAAGGCCTCGGTGGGCCCCCTTGGCAGGTGGGGGACCGCAGTGGGTGAGAGACAGACAGATAAACCATTCAGAGAGTTTGGGTGTAGGGTTTTTTTTAGTGGGTTATGGAAGAGGAAAGGAAAGGGAGAATGGGGGGAGGAAAATAGAGAGAGGCAGAAGCTGCCACTTTAGAAGAAGGGCAGAATGAGAGAGAGGGGGTGGGGTGGTAGGTGGAGGCAGTAGTTACCTTTTCAGAAGAGGGACAGAAAAGGAGAGAGCAGGCTGGTAAGGAGGCAGGAGATTCAAGGGAGTGGTTGAGAGTGGGCAGGGCTTGTCTCTTAAAGGAACAGGGTACCCAGGTGACAGACCAGGCCAGCCGGTTATAACAAATACAATTTCTTTAGCTATTGAGGTTGCAAACATTTTATCTGTTTCCAATAACGGAGGAGAGACAGCAACACCTAGTTTTTCCAGTCGTCGACATATTCCAGTTATTTTCATAGGTTGGACTTCCGTAAACTTCACAGTTGAATCACAATCCCAGGGCTTCCTCCCTCCCAGGAAAAAGTTCTGGGACTATATCATAAAGCACACCGTTTTGATTGCTCCTTGGGGGAATCATTCATGGTAGAGTACAGGGGGAGGCCACCACTGGGAAGCTAATACACCGTACATTTCACCATACATGCCAACTTGGTATCTGTATTCTCATTGCTATGAAAATAGCCACTTAAGGAAGGGTTTCTTTTGCCTCAGTTTGAGGGTGCAGTTCATCCTGGTGGGGAAGGACCACTAGCAGGAGTGTGTGTTGTAAAAGACGGCGGGAGAGGCAGAGCTTATGTAGGAGCTTTATTGAGATAAAGGGAGTGGGGGAGGGAAGAGAGAAAGAAATACAGATAGAAAGAGGAAGAAGAGGCAAGGACCAGCCTGCCTCTTCAGAAGAGCAGTGGGAAAGAGAGTAGGAGTGGGCGGAGCTTGTCTCATAAAGGGACCTTTTGCATCTGTATACAAAGGAGTGACTAGGGACATAGCAGCCATAGGACCCTGGGCTGGCCAAGGCACTGCCTGGGTTCATCCTGCCAGCTGACAGGGTCAGCATAATGCCTGGATCTTAACAGTGTGAGGTAGAGATGAAAGACTGCTCGGTTTGCTTTTTTTTTTTTTAAATTTTTTTTATTGTTAAAAGAGAAATTTACAATTACTCCCCTTGTCCCTGGCCCTCCCACTCCCCCACTATCCCCCCCTTCCTAAAGAGGGGGCAGGGTATCCTGCCCTGTGGTTTGCTTTTTAAAGTTCATTCTGTGACCTTGGCCCACATCCATGAATTGACCCACTCTACAAACCTCACAGGCATGCCCTGAGGCTCGTCATTAGAGTGCTTATCAAACTGTGACATCACTTTAGACATCCCAAAATCGACCTGAAAAAGTTCCCATAGAGTTCAACGTTCCCACTACTCCGGAAAATCCAGCGTCTCCCGAGACTCGAGGCAATCCTTTAGCTGTGAGTCCCTGTCAAATCAAAAGGTCTAATTCTACCTCAGCATGTGATGGCACAGAGTGAGCATTCCCGTTCAAAAAGGGAAGAATGAGAGAATAGTGAGAAAAGATCAGATCAAAGCCCACAACCCAGCATGGAAACATCAAATTCCGCAGCACCTTCCACCTGAGGAGTCGTCTGGACTCAAAAGGGTTTCGGTCTATAGTTGTTTACCCAAAGCATTTGGGCATAAGATGAAGTTGGTTACCATGGAGAAGCCCGTAGTGGATCAGAGCTGTGTAGCAAGGGAGAGAGAAAGGGGATGGGGGATGAAGGGGGAGACAGGAAGAGGGATAACCAGAGACAAGGTGTTACCTATAAGAGTACACGACTCCAGTAACCTTCCTCCCACAAGCCCTGTTCATCTCCTCTGGTGGTCTATTTAAATGTAAAAAATGCCACTGGAGTCATTAATGAGGTCAGACCCCAGTGACCACTTTCCTAAGCCCCACCTGGAAGCAGGAACTGATGCAGAAGCCAAGGAGGACAGTTGCTTACTTGCTTCCCAGCATCCTCCCTCCCTCTTCCCTCCCATCTTTCCTTCTTTCCTTCCTCCTTCCTTCCTTTCTCTCTTTCTTAAGTTGTTTTTATGTAATATATTTTTGATCATGTTTTTCTCTCTCCCTGCCCCCAACTACTTCTCCTAGATCTTCCCTACCTCCCTACTTAACAACTCTGTTCTCGCTCTCTTTTCAAAACAAAACAAACCCAAGAAAAAGCCCCCTCAAAAATGAATAAAAACAAACAGAAGACCAATAAGACCAAAAAAAAAGTTAAAACAAAGAAAAACAAAACAAAAGTCCACAAAAATACCCCTGAATTTGTTTTTTGTTGGTCAACTGCTCCTTGCCTGGGGCCTGCCCTGGAGTGTGGTTGATATACCAATGACCACCCTGGGAGAAAACCAGTCTTTCCTTTGTCAGTGGGTATCAACTGCAGACAGCCTTGGTTGTGGTGCGCTATCTGCACCCCTCCTCCCTCCTCCACTTCCTGCTCCCAGTGTGCACTTCTCCCTCTCAGTGCTGAAATACCGTCTGCATGCCCTGTGCATGCTCTCGCAGTCTCGGGGAGTTCATATGTACAGAGTCCGGTTGTGTGTGAGAGACACTGTCTCTTTGTAGCCATCCATCCCCTCTGGCTCTTAATATTTCTACCTCCTCTTCCCCATATCTCCCTGAGCCTTGAGGGGAGGGGTTTGATGAAGACAGCCCACTTATGACTGAGTGCTCTAAAGTCTCTCGCCCTCTGCACCTTGCCCATTTGTGGGTCTTCATGTTAATTCCTATCTACTGCAAGAAGAGGCTCCTTTGATGAGGGTTAAGTGAGGAGCTGACCTTTAAGGACAGCAAATGTCATTTGGAGTCATTTTGTTGCTGTTTCTTTAAGCAGAATAATGGGAGTAGATTTTTTTTCCTATCTAGTTGCAGATTCTTGGCCTCTTTAGCATTGTCAGGTATGAGTTCCATCTCATAGAGTGAGCCTTAAATCTACTCAAAAAGTGGCTGGTCACTCCCATACATTTGGGTCACTATTTCTGGCCTCGAACTCACAGAGATCCGCCTGCCTCTGCCTCCCGAGTGCTGGGATTAAAGGTGTGCGCCACCACCGCCCGGCCTCATTTGGGTCACTATTACACCAGTATGTCTTGCTGCTGTAGGTTGCAGGCCTGTAGCTGGGTGATGCTGATGATTGCCTTTCTCCTCCTACATGTCTAGAGCACCTTCCAGCACCGTGAATGCTAGTCAGTAGGGGTGAAGCTTCTGGTTAGACACCACTTTAGCTTCTCTGTGTTTCAGAAACATAAACAAATGGTATCTTCAACAATGAGACCTTACTAGCGGGTAGTGGAGAGTAACAAGTAGCCTTGGCAATAGTCAGGAATGTTTTTTTTTTTTTTATGGGGCCTTTTTGGCCAACAACTCAACAAGATATAACCCATTCCTAGTAGTGGAGGTTTTACTTGCTGGTATCAGATGTCTGTTTGGGGCATTGTCTCCCTATTATTTGGTATCGCTATTTAGATTCCTTTATATCTGTATATACTTCTATAGTAGTAGGTTTCTTTAGTTTTTCAATTTCAACCTGCTTTCTCTCTTTCTTTCTTTCTTTCTTTCTTTCTTTCTTTCTTTCTTTCTTTCTTTCTTTCTTTCTTTCTTTCTTTCTTTCTTTCTTTCTTTCTTATGTACACACTGTTCTGCCTGCATTCCAGAAGAGGGCACTGGATCTCATTACAGATGGTTGTGAGCCACTATGTGGTTGCTGGGAATTGAACTCAGGTCCTTTAGGAAGAACAGTCAGTGCTCTTAACCTCTGAGCCATCTCTTCAGCCCCCTCAACCTGCTTTCTTACACAACACAGAACCACCTGCCCTGGGACCACTCACAGCGGGCTGAGCCCTCCCACATCAATCATTAATGAAAGAAAATGACATGCGCTACCTATAGGCAATCTGACAGGGGCGTGCTTTTCAACCGTGGCTCCCTCTTCTAAAATGACCTGAGTGTGTGACGAGCTGACAAAGAACTACTCAACACAAAAAGGAAAATCTAATTGAAATGCAGAAAAGCAAATATGGAAAGCACAGCAGCTACACATTTTATGAACAATGTAACGGAGAGTAACTTGGAGAGGAGCAGCTTTGCAGTAATGGCTGATGTGATGTGTAGCGCCAGCCTGTGAGTGCGTGGAGCGTGCGGGACACATTGTCTTCTGTTTTCTCTTGGGAAGACAAGCACAACTACAGAAGAGGAGCCATAAGAAAGCAGGTGGGGCCTGGTAGTAAAATTGAAAGAACTTTGCATAATGAGAGTAGTCTGGAAATGAAGCAGGCGGTGCCCAAAGCGACAAGGACTGTTTCATTGCAAACACTGAAGTGTAACCCAGGTGTCCACCTGTTGCGCCCTTGTGGACAGCAGTTAGTCGAGAAGGCTGGCAGTGGAGCCTGTGAGCCAATCAGCAACAGTCAGGCTTACAAGCTGGTGCTTATAGCTTTCACGCCTCAAGTCTACGGTTGGTAATCTTTGAAGCTGCTTTTTTTCCCTTAGCTGAAACTGTTGAGGATGGCAGGATGGAGGATGGCCTGAGAATCTGCTAAAGTTCGGTTTCCTCCATGTCTTGTGGTAAAAGCAAAGGGACTCCATGCCTCCTGAACTCCTTCAAATATTTGGGGCTCATGGGTGAGTCAGAGGTGACTCAGCTGCTGAGAAGGGGGAAGGGAAGAGGGGGAGCCCCTAAATTAAATCTCGTGCTGTTGATACCCAAGAGGTCATGCAGCTCTTTAGTGTATATTTCTGGTTACAAGTAACCAGAAACCCAATTAACAATGACGCAATCAAGAGGAATATTGTTACCTCATACACAATGGAAATGTGGACAGAGTTCTGATTTAGGGTTGGTAAAGTCATGAGTTGAACAAACTCATAACATCCCGGTTTGGGTTTGTTGTTTTGTGCTTGATTATTCTCTTCTGCTTAGTTTTTTTTTCCCAGTTGCCCAAACAAAGTCTTCACTACTTTTTGCTTCAAACATGTTCAGCATTCAAATGCAGGAAACAAGCAAACGAACCAACTCAGTGTCCTTGCTTTTATAAAAACTGTATTAACATATCCAGATGGGGTGGCACGCTCTTTTCAACTCAGCATGTGGGCGGCAAAGGCTGATGGGTCTCAGTCAATTGCAGGTCAATCTGGTCTCTACAGTGAGTTGTAAGTCAGCCAGATTAACATGGTGAGACCCTATCTCAAAATATCTATTAAATTAGCATACAAACCGGTTTTGTTAAGGCAGTTTTCAAACATTTCTGTTGCTGTCATTGGCCTTTCTCCCCTTCTTCTCCATCCTCCTTCTCTTCTGTACCTTTCGCTCTGAATAGCCTCCTCTCTTTGGGTTACCTACCATCTCTACAAGATTTTAAGTCTTTTCAACCAATTCCTTCATTTCATTTATTGTCGTTCTATTCTATATTTCATTGGCATCTGTTCTGATCTTTATTATTTCTTGCCATTGGCTACATTTTTGTTTAGCTTCTTGTTTTTCTAGAGCCTTGAGGTGTGTCATTAGGTCATTTATTTGAGACGTGTCTGATTTTTAAATCCAAATCCTTGTAGCTTTTCCTCTTAGAAACTGCCTAACTGTATCCTAGAGGTTGTGCTATTCTTTTCATTTCTTTCTAGAAAACTTTATATTTCTTCCCTGCTTTCTTCATTGACCCAGTGTCATTCAAAAGCTGCCGGCCTCCAAGCATCTGCGCAGTTTCTGACGTGCCTCTTGCTGTTGCTTTCTGCCTCTATTGCCCTGTGCTCTGATGGGATGCAGAGCTATCTCAAATTTTAAAGTATGCCTTGCTTTACGCCTGTGACATGAACAATCTGCTGTAAGCTTCTACATGCTTCTGGGAAGTACGTGCTCCCTGTCAGATAGAACATGGATGGCAGCCTCTGGCTGTCGGTGTCTGTTAAATCCAGGCGATCCGTGTCATCATTTCCCTATGACATTTCTTTGCTGGTGTTTTTAGTTTGGAAGACATAGCTGAATATGCGCGTGGGTTCTAGAAGTTTCTCACTATCATGTGTCAGGATCTGTGCCCTTTTATACCTTCAGTGTTTGTTTTATAAAATTGGGTGAATTGCCCTAATTTGGTAAGTAAATATTCGCAATTGTCATATTTTCTTGACTAAATGTTCCCTTTTAAAATATGCAGTTTGCTAGCAAAAGTATAAAAAAATAAAATATCAAAGAATGGAAATCAATCCACCAAGCAAATGGGAGCCATGAAGAAGGCGTCACATGGCCGTAGTCCCTCTTACTAATTTCCTGGAAGCCCTAGCTTTGCCTCTCTGTAGGCAGAGCTTGTATACTAGTATCCCTGGTATACTTTCCTTGGGTCTCTGTTAAGGCTCAGAGGCAGCTATGCTGAGGTACTGGAGGGAGAAGACACAGGGTATTCATATTTAAGTAATGAAATGAGGAACTGTACAAAGACTGTTGTTGTAGGTGTAGAAAAACAAGGGCCAAATCACAAAGCCCTTTTATGGTGAGATAGGAGGTAAAATATAATTATATAAAATTGTAAATGACAATAAAAATAATTTATAAAAATAAAATTATTAATTAAAAAAGAAAAAAAATTTAAAAGCCTAAAATTTAACAAAAACAAAATGAGGGGCAGCAACACAAAATAGAAGATACTATGCTTTTAATTCTAATTTTTCCTCATGGTAGTGAGGTGATTTCTCCTTCCCTGGGATTGTACTTTATCCATCTCTACAGGTAAGAAACAGAACCGTAGATCAGCAGTTTAGATAAGTTAGATCCACAAAGCCTTCTGGATGAGAAGGGCCTCTGTAGTATATTAGTCACAGAGTTTATGGAATGAATTTCTCTCTATAAATATAAGGGGTTTATTGGAATGGTTTACAGGCTGCAGTTCAGCTAATCCAACAATGGATTGCTGTGAACAGAAAGTCCGAGAATCTAGTAGCTGTCAGTCCCACAAAGCTGGGCATCTCAGCTGGTCTTCTGTACATGCTGGATCCCCGGAGAAGTAGGCTCCAGTGTGACACAGAGATTCTAGCTTGTCATGGTGGGGGAATTCATGGCAGAGGGAGCATGTGATATGGGCTTCTTGCATCATAGTGACTGGAAAGCAGAGACAGTTGGGTTAAAAAAGAAAAACCTTTGAATGTCTACCCCTAGTGACTTTTGTCACCAGCCAGGCCTACCTGACAAACACTCCACAGCATTTAAAATGTCAAAAGCTGGGGACCAAGCATTTAACACATGAGCCCGTGCGTGCTGGCTTAGATTTAGATCATTGTACCATAGACGGGCTTCTCTGAAGCACATGTGTGCTTAATATGGGCACAAAATTAGGGCTCTTTATCACAAGAGATGGGGGAAATGGCAGACAATGATGGTGTCCACATTCTTTCCTAGTTAGGACAGTGGGTTCTTCAGGTGAGATGAGGGAGGAGTGGCAGAGCTGTGCTGTTATCCTGGCTGAAGTTGGGAGTCAGCCAATTCCTGCTGACAGTGGTAGACCCCTGTTCATTGGTGGGGCCTGAGAGTCTCACCGGGTGGGGGTGGTAATGGGTTGTTCAGTTCACCTAGATGGCTTTCAGGGACTAACAGCCTTCACTGCAGGCCCACAGCAGGGTATCTCATGCAAAGGTTCCCTCAGATCTGCAGGTAAAGGACTGGTGTTTCTACCTTTAGATAAGGAGCTGAGATTGGATTGGTTTGTGGATAGGTGTTTTGCACATTTGTATTTCATTATTTCTTTTGTCCATTTAGAGAGTTCCTATGAATCCTGGAACAGGGTAAAGAGTATGAGTCAGTTTTGTGTTTCTCAAGCTGATTTTGGCTAAGAACTTGACTTTAAAATTTTCAATCTATTAGGGATCAACATTTTCATAAAATGAAATAAAAAGAATTATTAGGAAAATGGAATGAAAAATACTACTGAGATATACACGTATAAGTTCCTTTTTCAAATAATTTTTTAAAAACACAAAAAACACCCTAGAAGCTTTTACACAGCTATTACACTTACCTTGGACCATGGTTCCCCCAGACCTCGTGCAATGAGAGTTGGTCTCTGGGAGAAAGCTTCAGGACGTGGTAGACTTATGAGGGCTCTAACCTCAAGAACATATTAATTCACTTATGAACTCCTAGACTACTCTCAAACCCATCATTTGAGAGGAAGGACCATTATTCGGCTGAGTTCTCTCTGCTTCCTGCAGATCTGCTCCATCACTGCTCCCTGGCATGCTATTCTCTGCCCTGTCACAGGCCACCAACAATGGGGTGATCATGGATGAAAACTTCTGAAACTGTGACCCCAAATAAGCCTTCCTTTAAGTCAATTTTTCAGGGTTCTATAAGGCAAGGGACTGCTAACACCCTGCTGCAGACCGGCAACCAACAGTTCGTGAATCAGAAGTGGTCTTCAGGCCGTACCTAGTGACACTGATTTAGACAGCTTCTGCCTCTGTTACCTCTCTAGGATGCATCCCAAGGTGTTGGATGTCTGAATGCCTCAGCTGAGATGGTGGTGGGAAAATGACTGGTTGTCATGTGGACCCAGACATCAAAGCAAGAGGCTAGATTTTTGCCCTCTGTTTTCAGATGGACTTCTGTGTTCATCAAGAGATTTATATTAGATTTGAGGAAATAATGTTTTATGGTGTTTTTTTTTCCATCTCTCTACTGTGGGGAAGAGACTGTGCTTAACGGTGATGTATCAGCTGGAAGAGGCTTGGGGTCAGGACTAAAGAGAGGTCTGTGTTTGGAATCTTACTCCAGGCTCTCGACAGGATGGGCCATTGGATAATAATTCATCTTGGTCCTAAGCATAAGCTTCTTGAGTTGAGTGACTCTAGGGCTAATGCTTAGAAATTTGTTATTTGTATGGCTTAAAAGTGATTTGAAATATACATCACTACATAGGTCCTGTGTGTTAGGAAATCTAGACTTGTTCTCCGAGGCTTAGGAAATCTGAAATGCCCATTGGCTGATTGTATGCCACTCCGATAACTTGATATATGGAAACTGAAATCTACAGACATCCCAAGATGCTCAAAATTCTTCTTCCTCTTGCTCTTATTCACAAGCTATTTAAACACTTTCTTCCTTCTCCCGAATCACACAGCCCTTTCTTCTACAGCTGGGAGCCTGGTAGACTTGTAGATGACTCATCCATCTGTGGCTTTCAGTTCTGTGACTTCCATGTTTCCCGTGACTACTTCTACTCAGACGCTTGTTGTAGTGACGACGCTCGGACTTCCAAAGTCTCCTTATAAGTAAGTGTATTGTCACTCTCTGCCCACAGTCTCCCCTTCTCAGTGATGAAGATTCTTCCTCATGAGTCAGGTGGCGGTGGTGCACGCCTTTAATCCCAGCGCTGGGAGGCAGAGGCAGGCAGATCTCTGTAAGTTCAAGGTCAGCCTGGGCTACAGAGAGAGTTCCAGGACAGGTTCCAAAGCTACGGAGAAACCCTGTCTTGAAAACAAAAAAATAAAAAAAAATCCCTCACAACTGTTTCTTGTGAGCTCAACTCCACTGTCCCGGTGTATCAGCGCTGGTCTGTCTTTGCTTGTCTTTTTACTCAATTTACATGCTCTCAACTTTCCCTTTGTTGTCTTTTGACACACTAATGGAGAACAATGACCCTGCCTTTTATGTGTCCATTCAAGGCTATGAAGAGAATCCCAAGAAAGCTGATTCAATCTACAGACCACTTCAACCTACAACTTCTTACTTCTACCAAACTGACTTGATAGTGCCATGATAAAGCACCATGACTTGGGGAGGAAAGGGTTTATTCCGTACCATACCTCTCAGGTCACATGGAGGGAAGTTAGAGCAAACACTCAAGGCAGGAGCCTGGAGGCACGAGCTGAAGCAGAAACTATGGAGGACCACACTTATTGGCTTGAGCTGGGTCAAGCTGACAGAAAGCTAGGCAGCACATGGGCACCCCATTGTCTGGATATCCACCACATTTCTCTGGCATCACTACTTCCCATGTCTCTGCTAACCTCACTTCAGATTTTTATTTCTTTTTGCATTTCCTTGCATTATTCACCCCTCCCTCCATCCTATCACTGTCTTAAGGAGAACAGAAGGCATGCGGTGGAGACAACTTCAACTTCTGCCAAGAGCCCTTCAAACCAACCAACCCCCTTCTGCTCCTACCTCCCTTACATTCTTTGGGTAGCTGCTTGGTGACATCTCCCTCAGTTCTTCCTTCTTCCTGCAACTCATCCACTCCTACTTTCCAAAGAACCTGACTTCATCAGTTTCCCCATCTCCCTCATGACTTCTCATGGGCACTTTTGGCCTGGCCCCAAAGCAGCTGTCCCTTGTTATCCTCCCCCTCTCCCCACCCCACTTCATGGCCATCTGCCTCTGTCGTCCGTCTGATCATGCTGATATTTTTACTGTCTTGGTAGCACCTCGACCACAGTAAAGCCCATATAAATGTGTATATCGTGCTCTTAGACCTGCCTCTTCTCTACTCGGATGCTTGGGCTGGAATTCTGTGAGTCATCTTGGCTATTGTCCACTTTCACCCAACGCAGCTGAATATAGGAGATCCGTCCGTTCCTATGGACACCTTAGTCCTGGCCTATAACACCCCTTTACTTAGACTAGGAGCAAATGGCCTGGGTGGTCTCATTCAGCGGAGAACTATTTTCTCTTCTCTACTTAACAGCTTATGATGGGTTTCCTTTGCCGGAGAAGTACAACATTTTTGTTTTGTTTCGTTGTTTTGAAACAGGGATTCTCTGTGTAGCTTTAGAGCCTGTCCCAGTACTTGCTCTTGTAGCCCAGGCTGGCCTCGACTTCACAGAGGCCCGACTGCCTCTGCCTCCCGAGTGCTGGGATTAAAAGTGTGCCCAGAGAAGTTTAACGTTTTCATAAACAACTTGCCATCCCTGATTGATCAGACCAGGCTCATTACAACTCTCCCTCTAATGCTTAATCTCCCTCTTTGTCTGTGGTTTGTCTTTTAGCTATTCAAACTGTTTGTGTTCTTTTTGACTGAGGGTCTCAGCATCACAGATGGAGAAACCAGAGAGTACAACTGTGTTGGGAACCGGTATGAATCTTGTTACTTCAGAGAGAAGGCTTTCCCTCTTCTCTTCCATGTTCAGCTAAGGAGTCTTGATGCTTGTTTAAGATGCTAAACATCTTCACTTGGTCAATTATCCCCATCCTTCATCCAGCTAGAAGTCATCTTCTCTCCAAAGCCTGGAAGACCAACCTAGCTTGACTGCTTTGTTAAATCTCCAACTTCTCATTACATACTAGACATGACGGCACAAGCCAGGACTTCGGGAAGTGGAGGTAAGCACGCCAAGGGTTCAAGGCCAGCTTGGGCTACATAGTGAGATCCTGTCTCAAAGACAAAAAAATGAATAAATAATATAAATCACCACCGTTAGCTAGGCGTAATGGCTAAGGCAGGATTGCTTGAGCTTAGTGGTTTAAATGCAACAATGACTCTGTCTCAAGTCTATGTGTGCATATGAAAAGTGTGTATATATAGCATATATACATATATATGAAAAGTAATTATAACAGACTCAGTTTTGGTTTTTCTTTTTTTTTTTTTCAGACTCAGTTTTGTTACAGTTGTTGAGCCCACGAGGACAGGTGCTAGGTCTGCCTTATTTGCAGCTTTTACCCAATCACCCCAGCATAGTTCCTAAAGCCCAATAAGTTCTGAAGGAATAAACACATATTTTGTAAACTTTTTGATTTGAAAAGAATGTCAGGGAGAGGCTAGCCCTCCTCTCTTCTGGTTTGGGGTTCGTCAGTGGTAGATATGAAGGTAGAGATTATTATGGTAGATGCTTAGATTAGCTGTTAGTGCTGAGTATTAGTCAGGGTTACTAATGCAGCCATGGTGGAGGGGATTTGGTAGGGTCATGTTGGGGAAGTGACATTTTCTGTTTTAAGTAACCCAGGAAATTGTAGTCAGCTCTGTGATTCTGGAGGTGTCCTGGGCAAACTGGACCGTGTCATGTTGTGACCGTATGATCTTGCAAAAATCTCCAATAGTGGTGAGGGAAAAACCACAGTCGTGGGGCTGAGTTCTAGTGTTTCAAAATGCTAGCAGATAGGCAGCAGTGATGGAGACTGAACACACACGGCAAAGCCCAGTATTTAAATCAAATAAAACCGGACACACGGTTAGACTAACCTGCCTTTAATTGTCGGGTAACTGTTAGTGCTCCCAGTGGCAATTAGGCACATATGTTGAGCAGTTCCCTGGATTTATGACCCTCTCAGCATTCATACCCCTCATCCACACATGACTCTTTCACTTCATCAAGCCCAAACTATCTCTGGGGTTGATTTCAGGAAACAAAGTAGACACTCAAAAGTTCAGTTTCCTTTTTTCTATCCCAGGTGCAAGGCTGAGCCTGTTTTGCCTTCTACCCATGAATGGTGGGTGGGTAGGGGAGCAAAGGTCTAACTTTTGGCAGAAATGCAAGACATGCCCAACTATTTTTTTCCAGACTTTCAGCACCTGTTTTTCCATCTGATTCCCCACAACCGTCTTCCAAGATGCATAAAGGATAGGTATTTTTGTTTTTAGTATTGTATTAATTCCTTGCTGTATGCTAGGACCTTTACATTGACCCATACATTTATTTCTTATAACAACACCTTAAAAAATGGTTGTTTTGTATTTAGGAGAATACTGAGGTAGGAGGTGTCTCAGTGTAATGTCTCTGTTAAGTTAGAGGCCGCTGTGGTCTTAGAGCTGAGGCCACCAGACCTCAGAAGCTGTGCTGTGGGGCAAGAGGTAAGCTGCATTGTTTTCTTTGTTCTTCTCCCTGTTCCTGTCTTCTCCAGTTGGGCACCAAGTGAGCTCATGGAAGTTCAAGCCTGGGTGGTTTCCCAACACTGCAGGGAGAGGGGAGCTCTTGATGATACATATGGATGACTGGAAGCTCTCTGGAAAACTGCTGAGGACAGAGTGGGAAGGGGCTTGGCTGAGTGAAGAGCTCAGAAGCTAGAGTGGGGATCGAGGCTTGAGCAGAACTCCGAGGTCCCCTCCCCGGGTAGCTGTGAGACATGGTACTGCAGAGAAACGCAGCTCATCCCTCCACCCCCAGCTTGCCATTTTAAACTGTCTTATCTGCTTAACAACTTCAAAAAAGTTTATGCCATTTTATAATTGCTATTCAAAGATATAACAAAAGGCTAGTAAGTGGACTTTGATCAGAATAAGATAACCGGTTCCTGCTCTATGGAGTGACTTGGACTCCAGGCACACAGGGAGGAATGCTTCTGAATGCTCCCCTGCAGGCTTACGGAGGGGGGTTGCTGGTGTTTTCAGGTTTGCTTGGTACCCCCATCACCACTCCTCAAGTGCCCTTATTTATGACCCTAGCATAAAATCTTTGCTCTGTGTTTTACTATGGAGGAATTCTAGTTCGGGATAGTCTAAGTAAATCTCCAAAGTCACCATCTGGGTATCATGGGAAAAGGGGCATTGAACAAATGAAGCCTATACACAGGGGACCCATGGTGCTCTTAGAGACATAGAGTTGACTGGTTCATTTTAGAGACAGCTCTGTAGCTCACAAAAAGGTCAAAGGTCATCCTCTCATTATGGCTTTCTGTTCTCATGACCCACTTTTCCTTTATAGTTTCTTTAAATCTTATCCCAATTAAATTCAAAATTAAGTTTGAGGGAGAAACATGGCACAGAATGGATGGCCTCTTCCTTTTCACCCGATGTGGCCTTCCCATCCTTTAAAGATATGCCTCTTCCCCAGAGTGGAGGAACCTTTTTGCCTGATTTCTGCCTGGATCTATCTAGAGCAATCACTTTGCCATCTAGATTCCAGGAACTTCTCTCAGTGGTCCCGCCCTCTTCATCTTAGCAGCCAGGACCACAAATGAATAGAGATTCTCACTATCTACTGTCACCCTACATCTGGTACATGAGAACCAAGTAGATATGGGAAGATAGCTGCTCCCTTCCCAAACCCCCACCTACACATTATCTGTATGTCACCTCCTCAGAGCACGTGCACTCTCACACCTGAGATGCCTTCATCCCAAACTTTGTGTGTTAGTGGGCTTGGGCTGCCAGAGAAAGATATTGTAGGTGACTTGGCTTAGCCAGCAGGAACTTATCTTCTTAAAGTTCTGGAGGCTCAGAAGTTCGAGATCAAGGTGCCAGCGAGGCAGTTTCATCCTGAGGCCTCTCTCTTCAAGAGAGATCCTATCTCATTGTGCGCTCATAAAACCTCCTCTTTGGTTGTTCCTAAAATGTGATAAGGAAATAGAGCAAACGCTTCAGGGTTAGCGCTAAGTCCACCAAGAAGACTCTACCCTCGTCATCCCATCGCACCATATAACCTTGGTCATCTCCCAGAGGCCTTCAAACGTCATCACTCTGGGAGTCAAGCCGCCAGGATGAATTTGATTGGGGGTAGGGTAGGGAGAAGAAGGACACAGACAATCAATCCCTAGCATCTAGAGAGAGATTTTTGCCCATAATATATAGGACTCTGATATAGTCATTAAGATCACAAACTCTGCCATTAGTAGTTGGATGACCTCAAGTAGATGATATAACTTATCTGAATTTCATTTTCATGTACAAGAAATTGAGATGTTGGTTAGGTGTGGTGACACAAGCCTTTAATCCCAGCACTTGGGAGGCAGAGGCAGGTGGACCTCTGTGAGTTTGAGGTCACCTGGTCTACATAGTGAGTTACAAGCTGGTCAGGGATTAATAGTAAGACTCTGTTTCAAAGAAAAAAAAGATAAACTGAGATATCAGTTTAATAATATCTTATATCACTACATGATAACAAATTAATTAATACATACCAAGTGTGTAGCCAAGTAACCAGCAAATGGCCTCAATCGATGTCCACATTATTATTAATGTAAATATTAGGCATGAAGCTATTGGGATAGATACATACAGAGTTTAAGTAGCAAACACAGAGCCAAGGTGTTTCTAAAGATTAATTTATGATCAACACACGGTTAAGAATGCTGGATTAATAAAGTAATTTAAAAAACCTTGAATTTCCAACATGACCATTAGAATGTTGAGTTGTTGAACAGTGACATGGAGAATGGAGCCGTGAAAAGCGCCCCGTTTTGGGGCCTAAAGGAAGTAGCAGTCCTAAAAGCATATTGTGTGCCTGACAAACTATACACGTGGTGCTGAGACACCCGTAAGATGTGCTCTAGCTACTGCTGAGATCAGCTACGTGGATTTTGTTTCAAATGCCCAGTCTCTTCAATGAGACACCGCCTCCTCCTAGTTAGCATGGGCTGGCTGCCACTGGGCTCTAGTAGCTGGGATCTTTCTGACTAGGGACTCAGTACTTCTCTAGATCAGAATGAGAGCTTAGGTCACTGTTCTGCTCCTCTTCTGCAAGCCCCCATTCTTCTTTGTCCCCTCCCATTTAGTTGTAGGTTTCTGCGTGCATTCTTTGTAAGCTCATGGGCATGCATGTGCAGGCCTGACATTGATGTCAGGGATCGTCCTCAATTTCTCTTCCACCTTTTCACTGAGGCAGAGTCTCAAACCCAGAGCTCTCTAAAGTGACCTGTCTTGCTAGCCATCTTACTCTGGGGATCCCGTCTCTGCCTTCCCAGGCCACCATGCACTCTGGCATTTGCTTGGGTTCTAAGGATCTGAAGTCCTGTTCTCACCCTTGCTCGGCGAGCACTTTAACCACTGAGCCATCCAGGCTGCCCCTAGCTCCTATTCTTAACCCCAACCTTTCATCTCAGAAATTCAGCTTTGATCCTTCCCACTTCCTTCCGATGGTTACTTTAACCGAAGTGAGTCAGGGCTTACTGAAAAAATGACCACAGCCTGTCAGATCCCACCCACCTTGTCCCAGGGCTGCCTGGCTGGCACGTGTGTGTGTGTGTGTGTGTGTGTGTGTGTGTGTGTGTGTGTGTGTGTGTGTGGTGTCAGGGTTACTCACCCATTATTTCCCCTTACCTTCCAAGTCACGAGACATTCAATAGGGCTTCCCCAGCCACTGTCTGGTCCCATTTGTTCTCCCCTCCCCCGTGCCCCCGCCCCCAGAAGTCCGTCTGGTGGCTTAGGGAGGGGGAAGAAAGAGTGACTGGTTGAATCCTTTGGGAACCTATTGAGTAGGTCAATTTACCTATATTCTACTCTTTTGACTATTCTACTCTCTTGCCTCTGACCTCAGCCCAAAGAAGAATCTTTGTTCTTGGACAGCTGAGGCAAGAGGAGCTGAGTTCAAAGCCACCCCGAATTTTAGTTGAGACCTTGTCTCAAAGCATCAAGGGCTGGAGATTTAGTTTAGCCGCAGTTATTGCTTAGCACGTGACAGGCCTCAGATTTAGGTCACCAGCACTATGGGAGGCAGCCTTGGGAGGAGTTTTCAAATTGTGATTGCCAGTAGTAACCAAAGCTGTGGAGAGGGACTATCTTCCAGTTCCAAGAGCTAGCTATGACTTTCTGTTAGTCCCCAGAGTGCCCCCGACAAGTCTAAATTCACCCCAGGACCTCTGGAGCTTGAAGGAATACACACATTGCGCCTCTCTTGCTTAGCATTGGGTTTGTGTGTGCAGAATCCCTTTCCTCAGCTTGGGAAGCTGGCATGCCCTTTAAGGGGCTCAGGGTGTATCTCAAAGGATCTCAGTGGCTTATGCTCAAGCTTTGACAGTGAAGCAAGATTTTCCTCTGATTGAATCTGCTCCACCCCTTCCTGGAGAGGTTGCTGGCATCCTTTCTTTGGAATACAAGATTTCTTCACCCCTTTAGCCCTCTGGAGCTTTGAGGGAAACTTCTTTTAATCAGACAGGACTCAGTAGACAGCGCAACATGATTTGAAAAAGATCCATTTATTTAAAATTAGAATCTGCTATAAAAACAGACAAACGGTACACCATTCCCAGAGGAATTGAATTACTTCTAGTTAACAATGAGTTCTATTAGAACTAATTTTAGGTGGTTATAAATAAGCTGGCCACAGCTTTCAAGAATGAAATGGTTGGAGAATGAGGTCAGGGGATTCCCTCAGAGCTGTTGGAAGGGTAACCATCAAAGGCAGTCCCTAGTTTCTTTTCCTAAGTCCTGTAAGAGACTTCATGACTCCTGCAGGAGCCCTGAACTCAGGGTGAAAGAAACTAGAGGTTATCACAGCAAATAATGCCTGCGGCTATAAAGTGTGGCCAGTCCTAGAGTGGAAGCTTCAGTTGGCTTCCCAAAGAAGAGCCCTCTCCCCTTATATAACATACTTTCCCTTAGAACACTCAAGTACTACAAAGTGCCCCTGTGGAAACAGCTTAAACATAGGTAAAAATAATAAATATTTTGAAATTATAATTATAGTATTTGGCTTCTTTCTAAATAGTTCACAGAGAAGCTCAGTGAATAAATAGAATGGGAGCTGAGGTATCAGAGGTAATAAATATTTTGGAGAGAGGTACGATGAGGTTTTCCAAGGAGTTGCTTCTGCTGGCTAAGATCCCTGGACCAGGTCTAGAGAGCTCGGTTTTAGCCATGGCATCCTGTAGACTCAGCACACACGCTCTGGCGTTTTAGCTTTTCATCTTGATGGTCATGTATGCTTCTATGCAGTTGATGAAGATGTCAAATTCATTCATGGCCTTGTAGACACCTTTCTCTTGGAGCTGCGTAGGGAGAGAAAACACCTGGTGAAGACTTATTGGAGGGCTGAGGAAATCCTTGCACTTGGCTGGGCGGGACCCTGAATACAGAAGGCTCCCTGGTTTCTTGTGTTGGAACCTGAAGGACCGTGGGGACTCAAGGATTTGTCCCCGCTGCCTTGGGAATAGGCTGCGCCTTTGCCAGCACTGTCTCCCAGGTTTCAGCTCAGCAAGGGGAAGCTCATTCTCAAAGCACCATCTTCAGAATGGCATCTTGTCACCATTTTTAGAGGCCCATGCTCACACAGTGCTTATGCAGAATGTTATGCAGTTGTTAGAGGAAGCAGTTTGAGAGCAGGATAGTGACAGAGAAAGACAAGGAATTTTTTTTTTTAATGCTTTGGACTTTTAGGCCTACTGTCAAGGGATTCATGCCACTGATGTTGGAACCCTGCCAGGTGCCTCTGCCTAGCCCACGAAGATGATGTAGGCCACACGGCTTCTGGGAACTCGGGTTTAATGGGTTCACAGGCGGTTGGAAGTGTAAAACCTCATTTTGTTTGCCAGATGGAAAGTGCGCTGGGACAAATAAGAATTCTGCTTCCTGCTCATTTTGATTTTTGGGGCATCCAGGCTGAGCCCCAAGACGTGCCTATGTGCATTAATTCATGTCTGCTTTCTGCACTTGTGGGTTCAGCCCATTTCCCAACAAGGTACTTTCTGTACTTTCTGTTTCCTTTGTCACTCTCCCCAGCACCTAGGGCTCCATGCTCATAGGTTGTCTGGTCAGTCTAAGCTGAAAGCCTGCAAAGGGGAGGCAGTCATTTAGAAACTGCTAGAGACGCTTTGCAGAAAACAAATGTGACTGAGGTGGTGGTGCCTAACTGGCAGAGGAGGTCACACGATTTGCCGGGTTCCCACACTCCAGGTGCAGATTTCGGTCCCTCCCCGCTTCTGCCCTTTAGTGAGTGGACAGGGGTCACGTTACGCACACCCTCTTCACCACCCCGTAAGCTTACCTTATTAAAATCATTCTTCACCTGCTCCACAGCCTTGCTTTTGTTTTCACAGGGGAGAAATCGATGCTGTAGAAGAAAAAGAGTGTGTTAATAGTTCTAGTTCTAACGTCCATGGCTTTGGGGCGAACAACCCTGTTGTGTGATGAAAGGGCCAGATTCATCTCTCAGCTGCTCAGAGCCCTGTTTGGTCCTTATCTATTACACTAGAGGCAGAGGAGAGCAGCCCAGGAAGATGCAATGCATGTCTTTGGAATCACTAAGATGTTTGCAAAGCTTGTCTCTCAAAACCCCAAAACATGTATTGTGTTTCACAGGCCTCTTCTTGTCTACCTCCAATCTCAACTGCTGTGAACTACGTCTAGGTGTCTGAGAGTCGAGATAAAGTCTCGGCTACTGGGACCAAATCGTTGGCTTAGAACTAACTGTTGCACAAATAGACTCCAACTGCTTTCCCAGTGTCAGTGAGAGAAGAAAGCAACCAGCCAGAGGCCAAGGCATCACTTCAGTCAGGGACGCAGATGCTCTGGGTCTATTTGTTATGGATCCTGGTTTAGGGACAATGGGGCCTCTGGCCCTTGGGAAATGCCAGGGGGAGTCGTGTCAGCCCGGTATGTTGCTGAATTTGCTTTCCAAAAGATGAGAGGAAGAGGTGAATGTCTTCCTCTGCTTAGGAGCCTTAGTTGGCAGCCTGGGGCCCAAGTCCAAGGAGACGAGGGAGCCGTAACTGAAGCCCTGGCCTTCCCGTGAAGAGAGAGAGGAGTAGCTAATAGCCCACAATGACTCACAAATAACAGGAAGGCGGTACGCAAATCTTCACGTGTGAGCGTCTCAAGGCCACCCCCACTCTCGCTCAGAGACAGACTAGCAGCAGCTCTGACTAGAGGTGCCTGTGTCGGTTTACCTAGTCCCCAGCTGAGTCTGTGTGTGGCCTGGCTGAGCTGTAGAAGGTTGTGTTTGTGGGGTGGCTCCAAGGGAAAGGACTGGTCTGCTACTCACACAACGCTGCAGCTGCCTCCTGAGGGTCTTCAGCTTCTCTCCCAGGGAGTTCAAATGCTCCTTGATTTCTGGGCCATGGTTCTCTGCCTGGGGCATCACCTCTACCAGGTAAAACTGGATCATTTCTGACAAGGTTTGGCAACCCAAGTAACCCTAGAGGCAGGAATCAGAGGTTGGGACTTACTGGAATGATGGCCTGTTGCAACTAAACTTGATGGACAGCTTTGTCCCTAGGGACCCCTCCCCCACTGCACCCCTCTCTCCCTAGTTACATTCTTTCCCTTCACCACAGAATGAGCTCTTCATAACCCTTGACTGCTGGCAATATGCTGACTTTAGGTCTTCCCACTTCTCCTTTCGAAAGCTCCCGCTGTCTCAAACAGTGCCTCCCTTCCCTAACCACTCCATTGCTTCCCAGCACCCACGCAACTCATACCTTAAAGTCCTGCAGTAAGGAATCGGTGAGCAGTATGTTGTCCAGCTGGTCCTTCTTTTGCTGCAAGAACAGAAGGAGCGTGAATGCAAGGGCTAAGGCGAACACCTGACATGCATGTCCTCCATTTGTAGAGGTTTGAATTAGTAATCCATGTAGCCCTGGCAAATATTGAAAGGGGAGTTTTAAAAGTAGGATTTGATGGTGCTAGAGCCTGGAGTCAAATCAAAGTCCTCCCTCTTAGGATCGCATTGTTTAAGACTTAAACAGACAGGGAAAAGTTTGACCCAGGGCTGCTCTTCTTTCAGAGGAGCCACATCAGGTTTTAGGAGCACCTGTGTAACCCTTCCTTTCTGGAGTCCCTTATGCAGAGTCTCTTAGTTGCGTGGCTCTGCCTTGTCTGGAAGAGGAATCTTCCTGTAATGCACGTTCTCCGTGCCTGGTGCTGCCCCAGATCTGAAGACTAAGCAGAGGCAGCATGTGCTTCCGACCACGGACTTTTGTCCCAGTCAACAAAATGTGGAGCTTCCTTGGAAACTCATCAGAAAGTCCTTGAGCATGGGAGAGACATGCATTCGCCTTCTCGGTGGCTTTTCCTGTGTGCCTGGGTTCAGTTTAACCCATAACCCACGGCTTAGCCTAGGACTCTCTGGGTTTAAGTCTAAGGGGAATAGATGCTGGGGCTAGAGGAGGAGCAGGAGGTGGGAGTGGGAAGAGGAGCAGGAGGGCGATTTCTAACATTCCATCGAATGTCTACTTCAGGCCATCCCAGGAAGAAAGGTTAGGCATCATACTCACAAAGAAAGTCTTGACCTGGCTGAAGGCTGTTCGCAGCTCTCGGAGCATGTGGGTCTGACTGACGGGGAAGTGGGTGCAGTTATTCCCATCCCGGGTGTGCTGGCCTCTGCTGGTCCCCACTCCAGCCAGTAAGAGCACACAGCAGAGCAGTGCTGAGCCAGGCATGGTGGAACTCTGTCTTCTGCAAGGCTGCCTTGTGGCTCTGGTACTGCAAGAGCAAGCCCCTAAAGTGTACCCCTCCACTCCTGTGTCCCTCTTTTATACTGAAGGCTCAGGGGCCTCTCCATTTACAAATTTCCTGGCAAAGATTATTCAAGCTCCTCCTCCCTCTTCTAGACCATGCAATTAATTTTTTCTTTTTTCTTTTTTTTTTTTTTTAAATTTCTGCATTGTAAGCAAAAGAACTGTTAAATGAACTTCTGCTTATAGCTATATTTAGATGGGCTACCTCGCTTTTAAAAAGTGTTTTCTTTTCTTTTTTTTTTTTTTTTGCTTCTCAATACAAAAAGTCTCGCTTCCTGGGGCCAGACAGCTGTTCTGGGCTACAACTGTGAGTTCCATTCACGCACTCTTAGGTCACAATGACGTGGATAAATGGGCCATTTTAGAACATATTAGGATTGAGAAATAATTGGTTCCCCCAGTCAACCTGGGTTGAAGAGCCGCTCTTTCTTGCTGAGTAGGAATTCACCTTAGCATGCAGTTTACTCAAGGAAACACGCATGTGCTGCTCAGCCTTAGAACTCACTCTCTTCTGTGTCTTCCATCTCTTGTTCAAGACTATCCCTTGAAGAGGTGGTGTGTGTGGTGGGACAGATGGTCAGAGTAGAGTTCCAGAACCTCCTCTGGGCCTTGCTTCATTGAGAGCCTCAGGTTCTAGCATGGGAAATTAGGGGAAGGAGCTCAGACTTCTGGGGGCTTGCCTTGCCTGTCAGGTAGCCCTCCCCATGGCCCTGTTTTACAGTGTCCCAGGCTTGGAGCTGTGTAACCTGCCCAACTACCTATCATTGCTGAAGGGCAGGGGTGGTGACATTAGTACAGATACCTGGGAAGTCTCTGGGAATCCTTTGGTTATGCCCAGACATTCCCTTCAGCAGGGCCTTCTAACTCAGTTTGGGTGGAAAGATAGATCACTGGCCTGGAGTCCTCCTTTGCTTTTTCACTCTGTACCCTGGGAAGTCACTTGTCCTAGTACCTGCTTTCTGCTTGACCCAAGGGGCCATGGTACATGTCCGGTTGGCTAGGGAGCTTTTTGCTTAAATAATGGTAGACCCATGTGGAGGGTACTCCCCGGGGTTCTCTGATCTCCTTATCTTCCTCCTTCAATTCAGAGACTGTCTGTTGGCACAGGGTTCCAAGTCTGCCCCATTGGAGAGGGTTACTATGGCAGAGCTAGTGGGCCAGTCTTGCTTGATGTGGCGCCTGGTGGACCAGGATCAAGGGCCCTGGCCTCTCCTCCAGTGCAGAAACTTACTGTGGAGGCAAGAAGAATCTTCCAGAAGCTGAAATGGAGTTGACTCAAGAGCTGCCGCTCCTGTGTATTCCAGGCTGAGTTCTACCAACCACAGGCGCAGAGCACGGGGTCAGGCAGGCCTCCATTCCTTTCACTTTCTCCTTCCCCCGTTGACTCCTGGGTTTACTGGGATGTCTGTTTCTGCACACAGAAGCAACCCTCTCTCTGAGCTGCATGTTTTAGGTGTAGACACAGTGCTGCCGACCAGATAAGCCAGAGGATCTGAATTCCAGATGAGGCTTGAGGTCCTCCTTGGCTCAGACAGCATGGCCCCTCATGACCGTTTCTCCCAACTGTGTCCTGTATTATTTCACTGGGACAGCCACCACCCTCTGCTGCCATCCTGCACATCCTTTGTCTTCCTGAGCACTTTGCATTTTTCTTTGTGTGTCTACAGATGGCAGCAGCTGTCCTTGGGACTGGCATTGGACAGCTCTGATTCAGGGCTACAGGCTGAAACATCAGAAAGCAGAGGTCTGTGAGTCCAATTCCGGGGGAGAGGCGGCAATTCTTACATCTTCTTATTGTTGTTTCTTCTTCTAGAATCTTCTTTTACATATGCACATCAAACTATTCCATAATACTTCAACTTAGAACACAAATCTATTAGCATGTACTTAATTATAGTATATAATCTATGCATCATATTTATATATTAGTATCTTAATAGTGTCTGAGCATATACTATTAATATAATGCAATTATTTTGGAATATATTACTATTAATATTAGTTTTATGAATATGCTATATATTACTATATTAATATGTTACATGTTTTTACAGTCCACAGTCTCATGGTGACAGGAAGAAGAAAGATGTATGAAAGTTATATATATTTCTTGTTAATACATATTCAACTAAATGGGGTTAGGGTTGGGACCTGCATTCTTTATTCATTCTGAAATGCACAGCCAGTAATCCTCAGCCATTTGTCAAGCAGTTGGTCCTTCCTTTCCCCACTGATTTCAAATTGTTGCTCACTCTCTCAGATTCTAAATGGTCCTCAATAACCTCAGGTGAGTGCCTTGATTCAAGTCTGTCTTTAGCCAAGGAGGGACCATGCCGAGCGCGTCTATTTCAAGTCTGGGAGGACAATTGCTCCACTGAGAAGCCTTTGGCACACACTGGGAAAAGCCCCAAAGCCACAGCTCTATCTGAGACATAAATGCCAACAATTGCATGCAGGAGGGTTGAACTTGGGTTTCAGGACAAGGGAAGTGCCCATGAGGGGGAAGTGAGAGCGGATGCCTAGGGAGAGATGGCATAGACTCAGCCTGTGAGCTGTTTGGATCTGTTAATTCAGAAAGGCATAACTGTTAAACATCAATCTGTGCATTCCTTGGGAACAAATGGCCTGAGTCAGTCCCGAACCTAGGGAAGTTGAATTTAAATAAAATTTCCCCTGGGAGATCAGACAGAGGCAGTGGGAGGGGGTGTGGAGGGCTATGTCTCCTCTATTGCCCTTGTTCCAAAATATCCCCTACTTCTAAATGTCAGCTGCCAATGAAAGTTTTGTAAAGCATGGCTTAAAAAGCAAATGTTTGTTTGTTTGTCTGACGAGGTTTGCCTCTCTAGCCGAGGAAAGCCTCGAATGCACCGTCTTCATATCTTCACTTCCAGAGCTCCAAGACGACACATTCAGCTTGAGATCTTAGTTTTTCAGAATTCTCACCAAATAAACACGGAGGCTAGCTGTCTATTGCTGGTATTTCACTCACACATCGCCAGGCCCTTTACTGTGTTCTGTCTCCTTCCCCATCCATCATTGCAAGACGTCAAGATGCTGAGAAGTGGTGAATTCCAAGTTCAGGGGCTCTACTTGGTAAATCTCACATCTTAGCTGCATTGGGATCTGGTCAGAAAAGAATTGTGTGTGTTCACACATGTGCGCATGAGTAGATTTTAGAGTCTTATGTACAGTGTCCGGGATCATATGAGGAATCTACTCATGCCCAGTAAAAATGGCATCTCTTTTGATATGGTTGCCCCATGCCTTTCTGCAAGTCTAGAGAACAGTCTGGGAGCCCTGTGTGTACACTGGAGCTGCCAGGGAAAGGCTGAGGGACCCAGGTTGCTGGACTCAGGGATCAGTCAGATTGCCTGACAACATAGTCCCCGTGGAGCACAAGTGTGTGATACAGGTAGAGAGAGTGGGGTTGCTCAGATCTGATCAAAAGCCTTTTAAGAGCTTGATCTTATTTGCTATTAGTGGTAGACTTTTTTTGGGTGGGGCAGGGAGACACTAGGGAGATGTCTCAGCCCCAAAGAATGTGTGCTGCTCTTTCTGAGGACTGGAGTTTGGATCCCAGTTGCCAGCCACAACTGCCTGCAAGCAACTCCAGCCCTAGGGGATCTAATCGACTTTTCGGGTCTGTGTGGACATCTTTATCCATGTGGGAATAGACACTCATATGAATATATAACACATACACAGAGTTAAATAAATAATAAAATCTTCAAAAAACTCTTTAAAAGGCTGATAATGGGAGTTTCATTTCTTCTTATCTAGCTTGTAAAATAGTTTCGCTTTAATTTTAAGCGAAACTATTTTAAGTGTTTTACATTTCTAGTGTTTCCCGAATAACCTTTGTTAGTGACATGGACAGAGTTTCCCCAGTGGTTTCAGTGCATCCGACCCACCCTGTACCACATATACACAGTACGACTATGTAGGAGCCCAGGGGACAGGTCTCCCGCCAGTGGCTTCCTCAAAACACCCCCTCTGACTTCGGTCTTGTGCTCTTTAGAAATATTTTGGAATGAAGACCTGGAGGGTCAGAAATTTAGGAGACACTCAAGTTAAGGTTAGCCTCAGGGCAAATCAAGCCAGGGTTATGCAAACTGGCGTGGACTCCTGAGAACTGTGGCCAGCAGATGTTGCGAAGCACAGCGGAAGGGCAGCTCGCTGGACAGCCAGCATGGAATTTCCCTTCCTGTAACTCTGGTGCTACATAAAGCAACTTGTTTACTTTACTCAGGGACCAACACCTTGCTCTCCAATGTCTCACGTTTGTCTCATCAGAGGTATCAGGTCTTATTTCTAGCTACTCAAAGGTGACAGCCATTTGGGCAGTCTCTGTGATCACCCACGATAACTCTAGGTACCTGAGCCTGGGGGCACCAGGGGCCTCTCTGGGCTGCAGAATTTGTCCTTTGATGGGATTTGGTTTATGCAATTCTTCTCTCTATGGTTGATACTTCAAACCTACAGACAGGGTCTTAGCAGGGGTGGCTTCTAGGACTGTGACTTTAGCCACCACACAGGGGTTCATGCCTCACTCTCCTGAAATTCTTAGTGACTGATCAGCAGGGAGTCTTGTTTCTTCATTTTGAACTGGGCCCTCAATTTATATAGTCCGGTGGTTCTCAACTTCCCTAATGTAGCACCCCTTTGGTACAGTTCCTTACATTGTGGTGACCCCCAACCATAAAATTAGTTTCATTGCTTCTTCATAACTGTAATTTTGCTACTGTTATGAATTGTAATGTAAATATCTGTTTTCTGGTGGTCTTAGGCGATCCCTGTGAAAGGGTGGCTTGACCCCCAAAGGGGTCGCAATTCACAGATTGAGAGCCTCTGATGTAGTATCTTAATTAAAGTATTCTTTCTGTTATGTCATCTTTGGCTGGCACTGTAGACAGATCCACCATCCACCTCAAAGATAATTTGTTCGTTCCTCTCTCCCCCTCACCAATCTATATATGATTGATAACTAAGTCCTCTGGATTTTTCTTCATAAACATTTCTCTCATTTGTTCATGTCTGTTGACCTCTAATTCAGAGTGATCATTTGTGGACACCAAGAAGACTAGGACTCTTCTCCAGTGACTACCAGCTTTTCTTCTTTTGGTAAAATAAAGACTGGCCTGAAGCTCACAATGTGGAGTAGGTTGGCTTTGAACTTATGATGCTACCCATTCCTCTACTTCCCAGAACTCATCTTATTCTTTTAAAAAGATTGATTTTATTTCTAATTATGTGTATATGCATGTGGGAATGTGTACATGTGAATGAGAATGCCCTGTCCATTGCTCTGCTTCTGTTTTCTACTTTCCTCTATAATCTAGCCTCTTTGGTTTTTGTTCGTTTTTTTTTCCTTTCAAATGATCCATACTTTCTCTACCACAGGCTTTTGAATATTTAGTTCTTCATTCTCTCTCTTTCTCCCTGATGAGTTCTTTCAGCTTAGATGCACTTCTTTATATGATTTTTCTTTTATTTCCCAGGCCAGGCCAGATCCTCTGGGGATCTTGTACTTCCAGCATCTTGTGCTCTTCCTGTGTCTGAATCATGTCGGTAACTGTGCACGTGATGATAAGATTGTTCGCTCTCCACCTCGGTACTGTAACCAGCACAGCTCAGGGCTCATGTCTGCACGGGATCATCTTTTTTTTTTTTTTTTTTTTTTGGTTTTTCGAGACAGGGTTTCTCTGTAGCTTTGGAGCCTGCGCTGGAACTAGCTCTTGTAGACCAGGCTGGTCTCGAACTCACAGAGATCCGCCTGCCTCTGCCTCCCGAGTGCTGGGATTAAAGGCGTGCGCCACCACCGCCCAGCCCGGGATCATCTTTATATGCCCATCACACAGCTCTGGACACATTGAAAGCTGTGATGGTTGACAACAGGGCCGTTGCACAGACAAGCTTACAGCGATTGTAATAGCACACACAAGACCCGAACAAATTCAAGCCAGACAAAATCCCAACATGGAGATGGGGCAGGGTGAAGATGGGCATGAAGCCCCACCCCTGGGTAAGGACCTATTGGCAATGGATAGCTGCTGACTGAGGAACGGTTAGTTTTCTTTAAAGGTGTAACCCCTGGTCTTCGGGACAGGCCCCGTACACAAGAGTATTTGGGTAGCGCAAATGGAACTCAACAGGTTTGCAGAAAGAGGGAAAACCTGGAGTTGAGTGGATAGGGAGGTAGGGATGGATCTGGGAGGAGTCGGAGGGATGAGTATACATATATTTCATGAGATTCTCAAAAAATTAATTCAAACATTTCTTAAATATTTGGTGGTCAGTTGGATGACTTCTTGAAAATATGTTCAAGTTGGTCTCAAACTCCTGAGCTGCTAGAATTATGAGTGTGCCCCTCTACATCTAGCATGGCTTCCTAGAATTTTGTACCTCCAGTGACTCCATGTCTGTTGCTATTCCATTTCATATAAAGTAGAGGATGGGTTCGTTTGGAGAAATAGCTATAACTACAAATGGCATGCCTACTTCCATGATTATCTTTCAGTTAAAAAAAAAAAAAGAAAAAGAAAAAAAAGAAAAAGTTGGTCTGCCTACACACCAGCCTCTTCCAGAGTGGGATTAAGTCAATCTTCCCTGATTGCTGGAGTGCAAACAGTGCCTCATAAGGAGGAGGTCAGAAAGAGGGTGGGTTAGGCATTATACAATCCGTACTTCTTCGTTTTCACACGGGTAGAAAAGGAAATGATACTCCCAGGCGCTACCAAGGTTAACTCCACAGGTGGGATGTAAGCTCAATTCATTTATTAGTAGCTAATTATTGATTAAGTAGTAAGTGAGTTCTTGGGGCCCACCAACATCTGAGACATTATTCTGGGATTTGTGCAGCACGTGAGTTTTGTGGTAATGAGGAGAAACTGATGTCTGAAGTTGGCTTTTCTCCCACCGAGAGCTATGACTCTTCTGCCCTCATTACACCCAGTCTCCCATTTAGGGACTGGCTTTGAGGTGGGGGTGCCGAGTCATCTTTACCTCAGGGCAATGGTCAGGCCTTGACTGAGGAACGCGAAAGCATGGGATCTGTTTCCTCACTGTAGCCCCTCAACACACCATCTCCTTCCAGAAACTTGAAATCAACCTAGTTCATGGATCAGGAGCTTCAAGACGAGATCTTTGCTATTCCGGAAACTTCGTCTTCCCTCTGGGAGTCGGAGGGTTGTCAGAGCCAGTTGTCAAAGCTACTTTGAAGATCTAGAATTTCATGGTTGTTCCCTTCCCCCTGCCCCCCGCCGTCTATGCCCCTTGGCAGAAATTAGTTGGCACCCAAGGTTCCGATGTGTATTTTCCCTGCCAAAACCCCAGGTCAGCACAAGACCAGGCCCTTTAGTTTCTACTAGTGTGTGCTCCTGCCCCTCTCTGGAAGTGCCATTCTGTAAAAGAAAGAAACCTTTTCCTGGGGGCAGCTTTTGCGTGTTCACCTGTGTTTCCTTCTCGCCATCCTGGCCCCCAGTGCTTTGAGGTTGCAGTTTCGTTGTGAGTCAAGCATGCTGAGAGCAGTGGAAACCAGAGAGGCCTTCACGGAGTGGCAGGACATGATGCTGCCTTTTCCTCAAGAGCATGGCCAGGGTGGCGACCGGGGTGTGGGAGGGAGGTGGCGGGTTTCTCGGATTGACTGTGTCAGGGAGAAATTACTGGAAAACCCTCGAGAGCACCACATCTATTCCGAATGGCAGACACTTTCTTAAAAAATAATTTATACACACTAGGGTTTGGTGGAGCCTACCTGTCATCTTAACACTCAGGAATCTGAGGCAGGAGATTTACTAGTTAAGACAAATCTGGACTACAGACTGAGACCCTGTTTTAACAGTCTCCAACTACGAAACAAACAGCTAACCCACCCAACGAGAAAGTACGAAATGGCTCACATGGTGCTGGAACACACCCACGACACTTTACTATCTGCTGAGAAGCAGGCCTGGTCCAGATCAAAGCCTTTTGGTGTGATTGGCTCATGATCAAAGATTCGGATGACAGATTTTCTTCACAAAGGTGATTTGGGGATCATACTGGGTTCTTCTGACAGTGCACAAGGAGGCTGATTTGAGTGCTGGCTCAGTTTTGGTGGGGCTGCCTGAAGCTGTAGGCTTTGAGACATTAAGTTCCCCCAACCCTTCCATTCACATCCCATCGAGAAAAGGAAACAAAACAACATTGAAGGGCCAGCGCTGGAAGCAGGCTGTTTGACACTGTGGCTGAATCTCCCACCATGTAGCCAGTGCTGGAAACAGGCTGTTTGACACTGTGGCTGAATCTCCCACCATGTAGCCAGTACTGGAAACAGGCTGTTTGATAATGTGCTGAATCTCCCATCACATAGGCTTTATGCCAGTTTTCGTAGGTCCATAAAGGAAGCACCACAGAACAGATGGGCTGGAAATTCACAAAACAGAAGCAGATAGACAGTGTGAAAGAAGACCCTGGCCGTCTCCAACGCAGAAATGCTTTTTTTCTATAGACTTGAATGGCAACCTTTCTGGTCTTTCCTTGCACTTGATGTGACACAGTTAGAGCGATCAGCAGCCTCTAGAGAGTCAGGGTCGAGAGTGCAGGGGTGAGAAAGAAGCATGGAAAAGAAACAGTAACAACTGATTCAGAGTTCAGAAATATCAATGGCCACAGAGCGTGCACATAGGGTTGGACAGGAAGCTGGGATGGTGAGTGGGAGCCCTGGCTAAGCAGAGCGGAGGGTAAGGTGGGATTCAATGAGGGACTGAGAGCCCCTCAGACAGGTGAAGTTGTGGGAGCCTTTCCAAGTGGGTTATCAGGGAGAGAGTACAGAGCAATAGGAGGTGCCAACATGGTCTATTCCAATGTCACCTAAGCTAGTTAGAGGAAGAAAGTCCCCTATGTACATCTCATGGAACCCAAGTCCTGAGAACCTAGCTGAGACTGGGCCGTAATCAGTCCAGTTACACTACAGACTAAGAGCAATCAGCTTTTCTAAGGAGTTTTCAGGGAGATGTTCCTCTAGGTCTTAAAAGAGTAACCTGTGGTACGGTTGAGCATCCTTTGGGTATATACTCAACAGCGGTATTGCTGGATTTTGAAGAAGGTTGTTTCTTTTTCTTTTTTTTATTGATCTTTTTTAAAGGTTTAACTTTTTATTTTATGTGCATTGGTGTGACGGTGTCAGATCCCCTGCAACTGGATCTCTAGACAGTTGTGAACTGCCATGTGGGTGCTGGGAATTGAACCTGGGTCCTCTGGAAGAGCAGTCAGTGCTTTTAACCACTGAGCCATCTCTCCAGCCCCTGGAAGGTTGTTTCTTAAATTTCTGAGAAATCGCCATACTGATATCCAAAGGGGTTGTATCATGTTGCATTCCCACCAGCAATGCAGAAGTGTTCCCTTTACCCCATATCCTCTCCAGCATAAGCTGTCCTCAGTGTTTTTGATCTTGGCCATTCTTCCAAGTGTAAGATGGAATCTCAGAGTTGTTTTGATTTGCATTTCTCTGATGGCTAAGAATGTTGAGAATTTTCTTAAGTGTCTTTCAGTCCTTTGAGATACATTTGTTGAGAGTTGTTTGTTTAGGTCTGTACCCCATTTTTTTTATTGGATTATTTGTTTTTTTGTTGACCAGTTTCTTGAGTTCTTTGCATATTTTGGAGATCAGATCTCTGTCTGATGTGGGATTGGTGAAGATCTTTTCCCAGTCTGTAGGCTGCCATTTTGTCTGACATATGCTCAACTATGTTCATAGCAGCATTATTTGTAATAGCCAGAACCTGGAAACAACCTAGATGCCCCTCAACCGAAGAATGGATATGGAAAATGTACATTTACACAATGGAGTACTACACAGCAGTAAAAATTAATGACATCTTGAAATTTGTAGGCAAATGGATGAATCTAGAAAAAAACCATATTGAGTAAGGTAACCCAGACCCAGAAAGACAAATATAATAGACAAATAGTATTCACTCATAAATTACCTTTAGACATAAAGCAAAGAAAAACCAGTCTACAGGCCACAACCCCAGAGAACCTAGACAACAGAGAGGACCCTAAGAGAGACATACATGGATCTACATAGGAAGGTGAAAAAGACAAGATCTCAAAAAAAAAAAAAAAAAAAAGACAAGATCTCCTAAGTAAATTGGGAGTGTGGGAGTCATGGGAGAGGGTATAAGGGGAGAGGGGAGGAAAGGAGGGGAGTGGGGAAAAACGTATATAGCTCAATAAAAACAATAAAAAAGAGTAACCTTCAAACATTTGTGGAAAAGCCTCAAATGACTCCGACCGCAGCATATGACCACGTGCCTGGTCTGAAGGGTCTCCAGGTGCTAACCTGTGTGTTAATAGTGGTAATAGAGATCTTGGGGCTGGGGAGGTGGAAGAGCACAAAACGGTAAGATATCTGTAGAGCGTGTCATGTACAAGTTGGTCTCCTTGTATCTCTGCCGCTGAAATCCAGAACCCAAATATATTTCTTCCAAGCAAACTTTATTGTATCTGCAACATGAGAAAATGATAATACCCTCCCCTGGCACAGAGAGAGGACTCTACAGCTGGCCCTGATGGCCTATGGCCTATGTTTTACTACTGGAACTACACAGTGATCATCAGAACAGCTATGGTGGTTGGTACTACCTCAGCTGGGCTTTCCCATCTCAGCCCCCTGAAATGGCCCAGAACACCTCAAGGCTGAGGAAGAGGTAATCTTCCACCAGCTGAGACCTGTCTGTGGGTGCTGATGCTGATAGAGACTAACCAGGTAGAGTCTTTTGGTAAAGGCCCATAATGGATGGTGGGACTTCTGCTCATGATGACAATGGCTGAAACTTCTGTTTCACTTCATGTAAAGTCAGAAGACTTTAGAGTAAACCTGGAGGGGGCTGGGTGGGAGATGTTGTTGCCTGTCAGACCACACAGAGTCAGAGTTTGTTCTCATGGCTACAGTGGTGGGAAAAATGGAGTTTCGGGGTACAGGGCTTGGGTAACCATGATCTGAGTCAGAGAAAGGATGTGAGGGATGCTGAGCACTTCGCACTGACCCCACCATGGTCCTCTGCACTTTCCACCTCAGCTGAGCCAAAGGCTACGTGCAAGTTGAGCTGCAGCTGGTCCTTATTACTGTTAACATTTTGAGGTTAACCAGCTAACCCTGCATACACCGTGGGCCACGAGATAAGAGAATGAATTCTTAAGTCATTTTAGATTTCTGAGTAGCACAAGCCAGGCCCATCTTTTCAGGGTATTGATTTCATCACCAGATTCCCACTCTTATGAGCCTAGTACCTTCAGAGACCAGCTCAGCCATTCAGGTCGGGACCAATACCTGGATGCTTTGTAGTCTTTCTTATAGGTTATTTGTGCATCCCTCTGGGCAAGATCAGAAAGTTCCCGCTGCTGTTGGAGGGATTTGTGGGCCTCCAAACGTGGCCTTATTGGTCAGCAATGGCTTTCCCACTCACTTCTGTCCTTCCACCCCCTGTCTACCTTATCTTTCATGAGATTTTCTTTAATAACTTGACCTCACTGGAATTCTACTAAAAAAATCCTTGGCTCTGATTCTTGTTGACTGTGAGGTGACTGGCTTTGCTCCATCATGCTTGTGTTGCCATGACAATCTCCTTCATCCAAGACACAAAGCAGCGGAGCTGCCTGGCTTCGACTGTGGATGCATATTCCCACCTGTAAGTCGTATTCCTCAGGTATTCGTTGGGCGATGAAAAGTTGGTCTATCATGGTGGAATTGAGAAGGATGAGAAGGGCAGCGGGTAGCCTCAAACAGGAAAACAGCAGCCTTGGCTCATTCTTCCTTCCGAAAGACCAACAGACACAGGCACACATGCATGTATGAATGCACAAGGAACCTTTAGGGCTGTGGCCCCACTGGTGAGTCAACACCAATGAGAAGAGTATTTCTGGACATCTCATTTTAGCATAAGAACCTTTGTGGCTCCGTGGGTTGCTTTTTTAAAAAAAGAAATGACACACTCATTTGCAATGGGGACAGGTCAGCTACACTGAAAAGTCATATAAAGTCTTTTATCAAGAGTTATTTTAAATTTACTTGTATGTCTCTGTGTGGGTATGAGCTTGTGAGTGCAGGCTTCCATGGAGGCCAGAAGAGGGCATAGTAGTCCTTGGAACTGGAGCTACAAATGTAAGCTGTCTAACATTGGATGCTGGGAACCAAATTCCAGTCCTCTTGCACACTATCTAGAGTTAGGAAGTATTTTTTCTCTTCTACTCTATTGTGTGTGTGTGTGTTTTCATTTTGTCCTTTGGACCAGGATCCATGTTTCATGTGTGCCAATAATAGGAAAGGAAAGAGTCTAACTCAGTGTGGCTGTTGGCACATTTTAGTTAGGATATGCATTTAAGATTCCCAAATTGTAATGATTTTGGCCCAGAAAAAAAAATAAGAGCTGGTGTGATGATTTGGATGAGGATGGCCCCTATAGGTTTATATATTTGAATACTTGGTCTCCAGTTAGTGAAACTGTTTGGGAAGACTAGGAGGCATGGCCTTGCTGGAGTGGTTGAGGCTTTGTTGGAGTAGCTGTGGCCTTGTGGGAAGTAGTGTGCCATTAGGGTTTGAGGTTTCATAAGCCCATGCTAGGCCCGGTCTCTCCTATCTGTGGGTCAGGATGTAAGCCTTCAGTTACTGCTCCAGTGCCATGCCTTCCTGCCTTTCTCCACCATAATGGCCATGCTATCTCTCCAAAACTATAAACCAGCCCCAATTAAATGTTTTCTTTTATAAGTTGCCTTGGTTCTGGTGTCTCCTCACAGCAATGGGACAGTAACTAAAACACCTGGGTTTTAGTCTTTTGTGTGTGGCTATGGTGATGTTTTCCAACTTTGATGGCCCTCAGTTTATATCTTTGTGAAATAAGGAGATGTCTTGTTGCTTTCTCCTCCCTTGTAGAGGGTCGGAGGCCTTCCACGTGTTTAACTATGTTAGGGCTGAGCACATGAAAGAGCCCTTCTGAGATCTTACCATCCACTCAGTGATGGGGGAGCCCTGGCAACTTTTCTTAGAACCAGAGACCCAGGTTAGGATCCAGCAGTTTCTCCTGTGTAGATACGTCACAAAACACCAACCCCATGTGATGCAGTCTAGTAGGTAATACTTGCGTTTCTTCAGCAGCAACAATTGCATCTATAGGAATTAGTCCTTTTCATTAATCTTCTCTCTAAAACCTCCCTTTGTCCAGGATTTTTTTTGGTCCCACATGGGCCTCCCTTCTTTGTGTAATAGCTGGGGAAACACACTGGCCTTTAGAAGTTAGCTGCCTTCTCAGCCATGGAGACACCAGCGTAGGCAATCACATGTGTTCATCACATGTGTACTCATGTGCATGTGCGCTCGGCAGTGCTTGGAGCACTCCTGTGACTAATAGCAGCCAGCTGCCTGACACTGTGATACAGTACGATGCATTCTGAGTGGGGCCCTGGACCCTGCTGAAGGGGTTCTCCCTGTCTTAGGTGTTTCTCCTTCACTCTTCCGTTTTCTCTATGGGTGCCATTTCACTTTGTCTGACAAAAGCCCCCAAATTTACCCAATTGTTAATACTACTTATAGCAGTATAAATTAAAGCCCAGGAACTCTTAATTCATGATTAACGCAAAAATGTGGGCTCAGATTTGATCCCCAGATGCTTTAAAACAGCGATGCCATTTAGATGAGTGGCAGAGCAAGCACTTTGTCTGAGCAGCTACCCCTGAGCACCCAAGCGCCCCACTTGTTAACTACCAACCACTCCTCTCTCTTTCCTTCCAACCCGTGTGCTCCCCAGGACACCCATCCTTCCAATATAGTGTTTTGGGGAAAACTGTCATGAGCTTATGGCCCCTGAAAGCATTCTCCAGGAAGCCACCCCCAGATCCCAGTAAGCCTTGGAGGTTGGAAATAGCTTAAAGCCAGAAGCTACCATCCACAGAGTATTCCCCACCTCAACCCGTATACGAGACACTCGAGTTCTGTGAAGTAGAAGGGAGCTAAGTAGTCTGGCCCTCCCTTTAGGGCTTGACCGTCACGCTGATACAGTCCATGTCTCTTCTTCTCCGAAGCCTCCCACTACAGGCTCCATCAAGCCCAATGATGCCAAAGGTTAGAAAGATCCTTCTACCCAGGAAAACCATCTCCCCCGTTACTGTTGGCAGCCTGATAGAGCAACAGAACGCAGAGAGAGATCACTGAAACCTCCTTCTGTTCACATTTTTCCTGGGAGATAGGAATGATCCAAATGTGTCCTGTGCGACTGGCGCCCCAAGGTTCTCAAACATTAGGCCATTCATTCCCTGCCGTCACAAGGCAGGGTTGCCACAGCGCTTTTACAGAATGGGGCAAACAGGTTCGCCGACATGCGCGGGCCTGGATGTACAGGCTCAACTACAAGTCAAATGCTTGGAGCTATTAAAGTAGGAAAATGTGAGATTTCTAGTTTATCCCCACAGCATGCCCCTCTTTTGTTCGTATGAGGGTGCTGGAGTGCAGACCATTTAGAGAACTTGCCCTGGTGGTGGAGTAGGAATTCAAATTTTAATGTCTCGATAATGACTTCATTGCTTTTGAGACTGTGTACTCAATAATTTCTAAAAGGTTGCAAAATGCCCTCTTATCTTCCCCAAAGAAAATCCTAGCTCTATGAGGCTTGACCACCCTCTGACTGCAGCCTGCCTGGAGCATGCTGCATTTCCCCAGAAAAAGGGGAAAGAAAATCAAACCAACTGATTAAACAAACAAAAAACTCCACCCCTACTCAACAACCACGGCAGGTCAACAGCATCGTTTCCCCAGAGCCAGCAGCACTGCAGAGTTCTCTTTTCCACCTGGCTCAGTATGGGGTTGGCGCACTTGCTACTATCCTCAGTGAAGTCATACTCTGACCCGGGGTTAGGGCTCTGGGAGGTGTCAGGAGCTTTACAAATTCATCTCTGGCCTCTGATGTCTCAGTTCTTGCCCCAGTGCCCTCTCCTGATAGGTCAGGTGATCTGTCAGCTGGGCAGGTGGAGCCAGAGATGCAGAGATGCTTCCCGGCTTTGTCTTCTCCAGAACCTTTTAGCTTGGAAGTCCTGCAGGCAGGGCAGAGGGCAAGGGTTGTGCTTCTAAAGGTTTCTCTTGAGTGGGATCTTTTCTGTGCTTCTCCTCTCCCACCCCATGTGTTGTATGTAAGCCATTTATGGAGAGGGTCTTTCCCAAACCTGATCATATTTACCATCACAGCAGGAAAGTGGCTCAGTGTTCATGACACTCACTAGTAACTTGGTAAGCAAGGTAGGATAGAGAGACCTGTGATCTTTTTTGATTCATCAGGACAAGGCTGGGACAATTCCCAGCGGCACTGGTGCTACAGTTGGCCAGGGAGTCTTTAGATCTTCAGCATAATTCCCTGCTTACTGTCCCCAGCTCTATTTCTTCCCATGTCTCTCCTCAAGCCCTCCAATACCCCTTTGTCAGCCTTCAGCTATCAAAGCTTTCATGTGGTTTTCTTTACTCCGGACCCTCCCTCCTGTTCCCTCCTATGCCTTCTAACCCCACAGCCCCCCATTTTCATAAAGGTAAGTGGTTAACTAAACACTTCCAAAATAGATTATAATGGTGATCTCTTCCCCTCCCAGGAAAATGCCTATAGTTTAAACTGGTACTATTTAAACCAATGAACATTCCTGGTTATGTGTGTATGTCCATGCATCAGACTGGAGGGTAGGGCCTTCCCCAGCTGCTTCACCCTTGATGATGTGAAAGCTTCTAGTCTAGTCATAGACAGATGTTCAGAGATTGCCCTATCTTGGGAATATCTGTGGTGTGGCTTCTACAGGCCGATTCTGAGATGCCTTTTCTTTTGGAAAGTCTGGGAAACAGTGTAAAGCGTGACCTTGGAAATAATATACGATCAGCTTTCCAACTGTCTACCCACCTATTTAGGACAATGCTGGTGGTGTTTCTGAGCCAGGGGCAGGTCTGAATTCAATCCCTCCTTCCACCTCACACCGAGAATGGCCTCTTCCATCTTAGTTAGCACTGATGTATGAGCTCAAACAGGGCTGTTCCCGGAAAAATGGGACAATGGAAGTGGAGCGATACCTTGGTTACTCATGCCGGGGTTAGTGTATTCATCTTCCCTCAAGAGTTGTTTCCAGGGGGCTGTAGAGATAGCTCAGTGGTTAAGAGCACTGGCTGCTCTTCCAGAGGACCCGGGTTCAATTCCCTTTGTTGTCAGGGGTTTCTGTCCCACCTGGTCCTTGTCCTGCTCAGTTCCCACAATTGTTAAGTCCCAAAGAAATTACACAGAGGTCTGCATTAGTTATAAACTGATTGGCCCATTAGCTCAGGCTTCTTATAAACTCTTATAACTTATATTAGCCCATTATTCTTGTCTATGTTACCATGTGGCTCAGTACCTTATTTGGCGAGGCAATCACATCTTGCTTCTTCTGTGACTGGGGTCAGGACTGCGGATCAAGCTTTCATCTTCCCAGAATTCTCTGTTCTCATTGACCCGCCTCTACTTCCTGTCTGGTTGTTCTGCCTATACTTCCTGCCTGGCTACTGGCCAATCAGCGTTTATTTAAAATATAATTGACAGAATATAGACCATTGTCCCACACCAAGCAGCCATATGGCAGCTTACAACTCTCTGTAACTCCAGGATCCAATACCCTCACACAGATATACATATAAGCTAAAACACCAATAAGATAAAAAAAAAAAAGAGTTGTTTCCAGGACTGAACCTTACGTGTCACATGTACGTTTAGAATAAATAATAAAAACAAAGTGAGAGCTAACCTTGAGACTCCTCAGGCCTGCTTCTAAATGGATGTATCGATCCTTTTATCCTCTCTGTATTTCAGAGTGGTGATGTGAGTGCCTATAGTTAGCTCATATTACAGCTGGAGCAACAGCTCAGGAAATGATGTGTGTGATCTAAGTCCACACATCGAGCAAGTGTCAGAGTCAAGATGTGAACTTGAGCAGTGTGGCTGTAGAAACTCTGCAAAAGTGTGGATGGAAGGGACACCCTTGGCATATCCCTAGCTAGAAAAAGGTACTCCCTGACTTCCTGTGTTAGTTGCCCTGCACCAGGAATGCTTTGTGCTTCAGCAACAGTGGGCTGATGGCCTTTCAGGCTCAGGTAGAGTTCAAAGGACTTGAGCTTGGGAACGGGGATGGATTTGTGGAGTACGCGTAGGCCACTGATGACCTCCTGGCCTGACTGGCCTTTCCTTCAGGTAGGGCTAGCACCCCCTTCAGCAGATCTTCAACTGGTTACTGACCAGACCTTCGGCAGATGATGTCTGTGGCCCTGGCACTTCAGTCTCCCCACCTTAGGTAGAATCTGTTCTAGCATGGATTTAGGGGACAATTGTTTTTTAAAATAACATGAGGTAGTTGGGGACAGCTACCTTGGGGCATCTCAGAGCCAGGCCTTAGACGGAGAAAGCCATGAATCAGGAGTCATGTAGCAACATAGGGTTTTCCTTCAAGCTACTTTGGTCAACATAGCTCTGTGGTTCTCTTGAGGGATTCCCCATGGTTCGCCTGGCATTTGCCCGCTGGTAGACTCTTTCGATTCCCCATGTTGCCTGACTCACCACAGCCCCCAACTATCAGACTCCATCAAGGAGCTACTGGAGAATTTGACTGTGTCACTACAAGGATGGGTAGAAAGCTGGGCAATATACTACATCCAAAATACTACAGCCTCCACCCACCCTCCTTTTCACACCTGGAGCCTCAAAACAGGAAAAACACAAAGGCAGGAAGGAATATTAAAATAATTATCAGTCCTTTTTGAATCTCAAGCTCTACTGAATTAGTCATAGCCACAGCTTGGGTACTTCAGATAGAATCCTCCCCCCGCCCCGCCTCCCTAACAGTGTTAATTAATCACATTAGCCAATCACGGAGCTCAGAGGAGCACACTGAGGATGGGAAAGAGGCTGCATACCAGCGAAAGTAGCAGGGGCAGGCTTGCCACCAGGTGTGGGTAAAGGCCCTTGAGGCAAAGACTAGTGTGAGCCATCATGCTGAGCCTCCAGGTCAGACTTCTGGGCGGGAGCGGGTGTGGGTCATGACCCTCAGGAAGCTGATGAACAGCACCCTGGATACCAAGGCCAGGTCAAGTGAATCCCACCACCATTACCATCAGGTTATTTCCCAGTTTGCCAGGGCCTACCTTTTATTGGCTGCTATGTCAGGTTTAAATTCCTATGACTGTTTTGCTTTTCCCCAGCTGTGATATGGAAGTAAAGATTCTGCCATTCTAGTTGGGAGGATAAACTGAGATGGCAGATGGCAAGGGCTTGGCATAGTGGCCAGTAATCAATTATGGTAGCTCCACTGATCTCTGCTGTTTACTGTATTCTTTTTGTACTTCAAAGTTCTGCCCCTTGTTGCCCAATCACCACTCCTTGCCCCCCCCCCAGCCACTGAGTCCAGTGCCACTTTGCACTGCCGGTCCTTTTACATGAAGCCCTGGTGGTCACTGCTGCACCTTCCCTGAGCCTCTGACATTGTGGTTTGGCCCCAATCATTTTTATAGCATCATGGGGCCTCCCTTGAAGTAGGAGTTTTATTTTCCTACAAAGATTGTAGCTTCTCAAGTTCAGGAGCTGGGCTCCTGGCTTCTTATGATCCCCATGCCTCCCAAGACCGCTAAAGGAGCAATAAGTTATCGAGAAGAGACCTGGAGGGCGGACAGGGCATATGTGGCAATGGAAAGTTACCCAAAGTGATGAGGAAACCAGCTGGGGTGCTTCTGTTTGGGGATTTCCCTGGACCGTGTTTCATGACTTGTATCAAGCCCCGTGCTTTGTCGAGCTGTAATCCCGCCGTGTTCTCCATTTTCCAAACAGATTTCTGCACCTGGTGCTCATTTTAATCGACAAAAGTGCGATCAGATGGAGAACATTGGGCTATCAGGTCCTTTAGGGCAGGACAAAGGGCCTCTTACAATGCTTTGAGCTCTAGAAATGACTCAAGGTCTCCTAAACTCCACTGTTACTCCCCAGCCTGCATCCGTTTCAGTGCTATGGGCTAACCTACTGCGACTGGGCTGCTCTTACAGCTTCTTCCTCTCTGTGTAACATACTCAGGCATGGGATATGTCTGGATAAAGACCAAAAAGCCAGCTGAAAAACTACACTAAGGCTGGCACTGCCTTCCCTAATCACAGCCCGTAGGTATTGGTCTACGGTTAGAGGAGGGAGTGAGAATCTCAAAGTCGTTTCCTCTCCCACTTTCCACAGACATTGTGTTGCTGTGTGTCCCGCTGGGTTTATTCTGTTACATCCACAGACAGATGGCCTTATTTATAGAGCTGGTTCTTCCACGATGTTTGTTGGTAGTTGGAGTTTGAGTGTATTTAGTCCAGGCTGATATACCTGAATCACCAAGACTGGATGTCTCAAGAGCCTGGCCTAGCTCCTCACTCACTTTCCTCTTGTTTCTCTACCCAAGCCTATCCATCCTTGAACTCTTTCCTACACTGGAGTGGAGGGAGTCCTAGACACTAGTTTACTGTCTCCCTTTATATGGACGGGAGAGACTCTGGGCTAGGGAGGTCCTTGCTGTGAGATCATAAAATCTGTATAAGCTATATCAGTTTCCCTTCCCAGATCAATGCCTGCCCCCTGCCTGTACCCTTATTACTCATCATCCATCCCACCATTTGTATTTGAATTAATAGCTCATTTTTTTCTCTTCCTCTATTACCAATATTATCTTTTCAGTGGAGGTTCTCTTGATAAATTCTCTTTATTTGTATTGGATTGTTCCAGAACAACAGAATGAACACACACACACACACACACACACACACACACACACACACACACATTCTGTAACTGATTGGCACAGTTTTGTAAGTTGAGGATTCTCATGGAGAGCTTGTCTGTTGGTTGGAGAGCCAGAAAGTCCGTGTAGTCCCAAAGCCCAGGATGCCAGCCCAGGTCTGAAAGGCTGAGAACCAGGCGTACTTAGAGTGGAAGAGGAATGCGATTGAGCTCAAGCAGTCGGACAGAGGGGGTGTCCTCTCTTCACTCCTGGATGACACCCATAATCAGAAGAAATGTGTGTCTAGACATCTACCTTGGTATCCTGGGATCCAACCAATTAGTTTAACACATAAGATTAGTGATCACAATCTTACATCCTTTTGTAGGTGGGTGGCCTGTGCTGCATTAATTGATATTATTTCCTCTCCACAAGCTCCTTGGTAGTATTTCAGTGTATTCTTTATCATCCCCATTAACCTGGCAGCTTCTGCCATCATTTCAAGTGCCTTGGAGGCAAAGGCTGTTGTCAGCATCTTCATCTGGATCCTCACTCTATGTCCATCCCATGGTTACAAGCTTGTAGATGTCTACAGTCCAGTAGGTGTGGAGCATAGCTTGATGACCAGGTCCTACATCCTTCTTGTCTATGCTTGGATTAAGAATTAGGGAAGAAAATGTTCCCTGAACGTTCTGCTTGGGTTAACTTAGGGGTAAGGGCTCTCTCTCGCTTTGAAGAAACTGGCTGGACAGGATGTGAATGCCTTTGATTTTTGCATAGTCAGGCCACTTGTTTGGGGTCACACTGTGACACATTCATTGCCAAACCTGCCCATTTCACCAGGGCCCCTTGGGATTTTGTCAAGTCAGTCTTTGTCCTTTGTACTTTCTTGCTCAACTCATGTAGAGTTCTAGAACTTTCAGGCCAGAGGAGTGACCTATGGTGGGGCAAGTAGAGGGTTATGTCATTCATACTTAAGCAGAACACATGAGAATCAGAGGCACTAAACTGTTTCCACACCGACTGGGATAATCCCTTTCAGTAGCCCGCAAAGTTGAGGGGTCCTTGCAAATGCTTAAGTTCCCGCTACTTTAGTTTTATCCTGAGCCCCTCACCTTACTGTGCAACCAGGAGACCACCAGACTTCCTGTTGCCTCCTCCACACTCATTCCCATCACTTGCAAAGCCTAGAGGTTCCATGGCCAAAGTACCATGAAAGTTGTTATTTCAGTCGTCGTTCCATCGGAGGTCAGGGCTCTCCAGGTCTTGGAGGGAGGCCAGAGGTGATGCTGTTGGGAGAAAATGCCACTTTCTGGGATACTGCCTTCTGACTCAAGGACCTTGGACATCACCTGGTCCAACCCATGATGTCATTAATAAGAGTGAATCTTAATGGCAATGGCAGAGCAACAGACTTTCTGGTTTGCCTTATGAATCCAGAGCCTCCTGAATTTCGCTGTAATGAGTTGGAGTTAAAAGAAAGTGGAATAGTATACTTGCTGCAGGCCAGGTGACTTTCTGTGGACCTCTTATTTCCCGCATCTCCTCCTTAGGGTCCTAGTCAGAGTCAGGATGTTTCGTGGGGCAGCCCTAGATCCTCCTAGGCTAGAGAATAAAGGAGAACTTGTCTTCACTCCGACCCCCAATTTTGCCTTTCCTCGAAGCTCAGCCCTCTACAGCTCTGGACTTTATCTTGTTGACGACAGAATGGGGAGAGTTGTGTGAAATCTTTGTCTACTACTCCAAGGTCATCGATGTGATAAAAGCTTCAGTTCTTCAGACAGAAGGGAGAAGGAAGGAATTCTTCAAGAGAGGACATTGACCTCATGAGGGTGGGACAACCAGAGTGCTAAAATCCATAGTAGTTGACTGTTAATGATGCTGAGTTATGAGCCATAGCAGTCAACCTTACACCTTCTTGCCACCTGACACCTCGTTCCTGCGTTTTTCCACTACAGCTGCATGATATAAGGGCTGAGTTTATCACAGTTTTGCAAAGAGGAAACCGAAATCTAAAATAAGGTTTCCAGTGTCAAGTTAATAAGCGGCAGAGTTGAGCGTCATATGTAGGTATCCTGCCTCAAGCTTGTGCTCTAAGTCTCATTGCAGGGTGGAAGGAGTCTCCCTCCTGCCTCCCCAGAGGAAGAGGCTGCATAATCTGCAGAAAGGATGCTGTTGATGAAGCCGGGAAGCATAGGGACAGGGAAGAAAGTTGGAGAGCTCCTGGGGTACAGAATGGTGAAGATCAGAGGGAAACTAATTGCTTACTTGTCTCCCTGTTGTCCACTGACCAAGTATTTTCTACCTCCAGTGTTGCCCGTTCCAGTGTATGTGGGCTTGTAGATGACCTCACTATATTCCGGTCATCATTTCTGCAAGGGAACAGGCATGATTTTGGAGCTGCAATTCTTTGTTATTTTTCTCACATAGCATACAAAGTAACGGGTTCCAACATGACATCTTCACATATGTGTAACAAAGCACAGACATACATTGTTCTTAATTGTTTTCCTCCCTAGCCTCCCACTTCACACCATTCCCTGCTTTCAGGGGTGAAGAACCATTCTTAAGGATTTCAGTTAGTATAGTATGGAGACAGAGAAAAGGCAAGTAGATCTGAACTTCAAGCTCTCGTCTCACCATTCCCCCAGTCTATGTCTTGTGATCCCAACACAACTAAAGCATGAAGATAGCTTTGATGTCCTGGCTCTTTGCAAAGCCCTGGATCTAATATATACCTTACATATCACCCCTAAAGAGAGCTTTGACTCTGACTGCATGTGCTGTAGCGACCCATTAAATCGGGCTGCTCCTCCTCTGACCCCAGCTGCCTAGCCATGTATCATAGTCCCACAAGTCTCTGAGAAATTCTGTTGATTCCTCTGCGTTGGAGCCCTCCTACACAGTCAGAACCTTGATTGAGGGTGTGATTCAGCTCAAAGTAGCTGGGTTAAGTTTTTGTAAAGAGGTTGCTGGGTGTGCACTTTTGCAGACCTCAAAGCCACCAAAACGTGGGGCGCTTAGTGTGCTTTTTGTGATGAGGACCACACCTCCTCTTCGTAGAGAAGGACTTACACATACCAACACAATTCACAGTGAACTGAGGGACAGTTCATACAAGTTGGTGAGGTAGTTCACATCCATGTGGACATACACATGTGTAGACACATATGGGCTCTGTTTTGCTTCCAGAGTTAGGCACTGGGGTCAGAGATACCTGGTTTGTTCCCAGGCTCTACAATATGGAGCTTCCAGACACCCACAAATGCCCAAGGCTGTATTTACCCAACCATGAGATTTCTCACTACATGAATGTTGGCTCAGTTTGAGCAGGGGGTTGGGGATGGAGAGACTCCTGGCTTTGAAGTGAGGAGGGTGAGTGAGGGGAGGTAGGGTGGAAAGGCAGAGAGACTATCTTTATGCCTTTCCCTCTATCAGCCCTCCTTCTGGCCATGGCTATTTCTTTATGCTAATGGTCTTTGCCAAGATACAGTCCAGGTCTAAGGAAGCCGGGATGCTTCCGAATATCCGTGTATAAACGTTCCTGCAGCTCGCGGATGAGAATGAGAGTAGAAGGCCCCAGAAAGTCAGCTTCTGGTCCCCCATTTCCAGAAACCACACCATCATTCTGTTTTTTCTTTTCTTGATGCCTGTGAATCCTGCTTTCTCCTGGGATCAGCATGCTCCTTATCTCTAAGAAGCTTACAGTCAGCACACCAGCACGGCTCTGAAGGGTACTTGGTTTTGGTTCAAGGGTCCAGGAAAGATGAATTCCTGCGTACAAGCCCACAGTCCCAAGTCCAGATGATTGGGAGACAGGGACAAACAGTGCAACCTAAATCAGGTATCTGTGCTGCAGTAATCACAACCAAGGACCAGTACCATATGGCTACCTGTGTCACAGTGGGAATATGATAAAACAATGTCCAAAGTTGAATATCTTGTCCCTCATGAAGACCCCTGGCCCATCCCTGCAGAGGAAGTTCTCCCTAACTCCTCACTATACCTTATTTCCTGCTCTGCTTGGCACCTACTGCTTTCTGCCCTTTGTTAGTGTTGTTTTTGTAAACATCTTGCTTCCTGCCTGTCTGCAAGCTGCTTTGTTCATCCTCCTATATCGTACAGCTTACGTCAAAGGAACTGAAAAAATACTTAATAAATATCTGAAGTCAAAATGGTCTCTAAACAAATTTTTGGAAACTTAAGCAATTCGTGAATTATTTCTCTTAAATATATTTCCTATCTGCTTATTTATTTTTTAGTGTGTATGCATGTGTGTGTGATATGTGCACTTGTTCACATGTGCACATGTCCTAACAATATTTGAAACAATTGTTGTCACCCATGATTATCCTACTGACCATTAGAAGCTGTTCTCATCTGCACTCACATGTCTCCTGACTTTGCAAGATATAATAGGCTGGTGTTCTACTGCCCACTCCTACAAGCAATCTTTTTGTTGAGGATCTGACACTCAACATGACAACAAAACAAAACAAAAAAACCCCAAAAAACAAAACAAAAAAAGTCCTTACCCCACTGAACTTCCAATCTAGTGATGGAGGGGCTCTCAGTAAACAAGGGTTGCTACAAACTGGACTTTATGCTGGGTGCTGATAGAGATGCAAAAGCCTTCATCACAGTCCTGGAAGGGCTAAGTTTCCCTGGGGTCACAGGGAGATGGGGAGATACACTGTTGCACAAGAGCACAGTGCTCTGGAATGAGGGAGAAGTCTTGGAGTGATTTACCAATGGAGGAAACAGGTGACCAAAGGAGGCTTACCCACAGGACAAGCAGGAGTGTGCCAGGGAAAGGAATGGTTAGGTGTGTGTGTGTGTGTGTGTGTGTGTGTGTGTGTGTGTGTGTGTGTTTGGGGCTCAGAGTGAAGGGGAAAGGAGATAGTAATGCTGATGATAGGACCCTTCCAGACAGGGTAGTTTATCTTGAAGGAGAGTTTGAGTATGGAAGTGGGCTGACATGTTTTGGGGCACAAGGACTGTGAGGGAAATTAAGGGGAGACTGGATCTTCCTGATCTTATGTATGAAGTCCAATAATAATAATAATAATAATAATAATAATAATAATAAATATATATAAATGCAGTGGATGAGTGTCCATAGCTGGCTGCTCTGGAGTGAGTCAGGCACCAGGGCCAGGCTGAGCCTAGAAAACAACACTCTGGTCGGGACAGTTTTCTAGAAAGCTGTATGATGAGACATTGCTTAGGCTGAGTAGTTGCTTCTTATGGCTTTCAGAGAGATGGCAGATAAGACACAGGTGAAATTTTCACTCCCAAATTGCAGAAACCCCCCTTGTGAGTTAAGTGGAATTGTTTACAAATTGCGATTTAAGAAAGTCTGCTAGTTTGTAGTGTGAAGGTCAGCAGAAATGGGTGGTCATACTCTACACCTTTGAATTGGAAGCCTGGGATCTTTCAGCCGATGATATGATGAGGACAGGAGTTTCTAGAGATTGTCCTGCAAGATGTTCCTCATGGTTCTGCTCTCCATTTCTTAGTGTGCCTGAGGAGGGGTGGAATGGAGCCCCTTCCTGGGCCCTTTCCTACCCACAGTTCTAGATCATTTACCCTGGCTCCCTCTTAACTTTCCAGCTGCATCTTCACTCCTTACCCACCCAGTGTCCATTCCGCTGGCTCATATTTGGCTCCTACTTAGGCAGATTCTCCTCTTTTCCATGCCTCTCAAATGTTGCTCGGTATTTCAGAGCAGATACCAAAGACTTTGTCTTTGTGCAGGCATTCCCAGCACTCCTCCCAGCCAGGCCCTAGAACCCTCTATGCTATCTGTACCCAGCACTCAAGATTGACTTCTGTCTTTCATCCTATATCATATTATGATATCCCAGCATGACCATTACATGTTCTTTAGCAAGCAAACTGCATGTCTGGAGCTCAGGCCGAGAATGTGATCATCACTGTACCCCCTGGTTTCCTGTAGCAATGACTAACACGACGAAGTCTCAAAGATATTCCACTGTTTAGTGAAAGATGGCTTATCTGGACATCTTGCCTACCAGGGCTGGATAAGATGAAGATGGCTTTGGGAAGAATTCCAGTAAGCAGAAAAAATGGGAAAGGATATTTTGAGTAGAATGCTGAGAGTCAATGGTACAAAGGAAGGGTAGGGGAAGGCAGGGACAAATATGGGGGTGTGGAGGGCAGAAGGGAAAAAGATGGAGGCAGAATGTTAAGAGCTGAGATGATGCTGGCTCCTTGTGCATGTCATTTCACTACTCAAAAACCTGGTAAGGATGCAAGAGAAAGAAAAGAAACTGAGGCTCATGAAATGGTAATTGGTGATGGAGAGTACCCCCCTCCTCCTTTTCAGTCAGGGTTTTACTATATAGTCCGGTTTGGCCTTGAACTCACAATCCTCCTGTCTGCCTCCAGAGTCCTGGGATCATAGGCATAAACCAGGCGCCAAACCTTGCTTGATTATACAAGGGAGCTGGGGGTGCCAGGAACTCAGAGCTGGATGCCTTCTAGCTCCCTGTCCCGATAGAGGCTTTGTGTGTAGGAGTCCCCATCTTTCAGAATTAGTGATGTGGTTAGAGTAGCAACGTGACTCTCTGTGGACGGAAGAAGGCAGGTCGGATGTGAGAGTCTCCCTCCGTGAGCATGTGTGCGTCATCTGACTCACAGCCTGGATCTTTACTCTCGAAAAACAAGACACTTTTTGTGCCTGTCAGCGTTTTGGCTGGCCCACAACAAAGAGAGTAAGGTGAGTCGGGCCGAGCTGCTGGGGCCCACTGGAGGCTTCCAGGCCTCCCAGGGTAGCCTAGGTTGGGACCTAGCAGAAAAAGCATTCGTCCTCTGAGGACTGCCGGAGCACAAAGCACTGCTTACAGGAAATTGCCAGGGGACAGAAGAGTCATCCTCTATGCACTTTTAAGGTGGTGGAAATCTAGTTCAGGCATCTCTGAGGGAGTGAATACAACCTGGATGTACTTTGAAAGAACCTGAAACTTAAAAAAACAAAATTCAGGCCTTATCTCATGCACTAATTTACCTTTCAGGGAGAGGGCTCTGGGAGTCTGTATAAGGCTCCTTAGGATTTTGGGACAATTAATCTGGCATCACTCCAGGGAATGGGTCTTTGGAACTGGTCACTAATGAGAGAGAGGGAGAGAGAGAGAGAGAGAGAGAGAGAGAGAGAGAGAGCGAGAGAGAGAGAGAGAGAGAGAGAGAGAGAGAGAGAGAGAGAGAGAGAGAGAGAGAGAGAGAGAGAGAGAGAGAAAGAGAGAGAGAGAGAATCATCCCAGCTCATCAGCTTCTCTTCTCCTCTCTCCTGAGCCCTCTCCTCCCCTCCTTTCCCCTTCTCCACCATAATGACCAGAAAACTTCCTCTCTCTCTCTCTCTCTCTCTCTCTCTCTCTGGATGGGGGTGGGTGGAAGGAGTTCGAGACAGGGTCTTATTATGTAACCCTGGCTATCCCAAAACTCACTCTGTAGTCCAGACTGGCCTTGAACTCACAGAGATCCCTTGCCTCTGTCTCCTGAATGCTGGGATTAAAGGTGTGCACCACTATGTGCCTGGCCCTTATTTCTCTTTGAAGGGCAACAGTCAAAGATGTTTAAATATGAGTTGTTGGTCACTAACCTTTGCCAAATTTGCAGTTGTTAGCCATAATCTGGAATGTATACAGGCTATAGCTCCTAGACCTCAAAAGCAGAGTTGGATGACATCTGTTCAGGGCACAGTGATGAGAGTCTTTGCGCTGGGAGTGGGGGAGACTGGTGAATTCTGGGGTCTTTTCCAGTGCAGACCATTCTTAGCCTCAGTGTTTAGCTTCCCTAGTATAGACCAGGCTGGCCCCAAACTCACAGAAATCCTCCTGCCTCTGATTAAAAGCATGTGTGACCATACCCAGTGATTGTTTATTTTCATCAGTTTTCTGCACCTCTTTAGGTTTCCTACCCGGGGTTAACCCCCAGGTTAGGTGCTCTGGAATAATTTGGGTAGTGAAAAGCCGAAAGTAACGAGAAATGGAAGGAATCAGAGTGTCTGAAGTCTCCTTTTCTGCACCATTTGAGTCATAGCTTGCGTCTTTGCTCTCAACAACAAACTTTTATTGATGTCAGCATCTTTCCAGACATAAGGGAAGCCCTGTAAGACGGAGATTTGGTACTGGAACGTGTCCGACCAGAGACGCCTGGGGTATGAGAGATACCAGACAGCACCCCACAAACCCCAGAAGCCTAGGGTATCAGAGACACCAGACCGCACCCCACAAATACCAGAAGCCTGGGGTATCGGAGACCCCAGACCGCACCCCACAAATCCCAGAAGTCTGGGGTATTGGAGACCCTAGAC
>JAQHUG010000098.1:6440069-6453977 GCA_028555095.1 Dicrostonyx torquatus
ACACCCACACCACCAAGTAATATGTGAAAAAAGAAAATGCCAACTAAGAGGTGTTAGTATGACTAAGAAAATCATTTATCGGGAAAAGGAATGACACCTTATTTTTGTTTATCTGAAAGTGTCATATACTGACATATACTGAGAACTTTTTACTTGTGTGACTAGAAAATAATACATTACAAAAGTGACAGTCCAAGCAGAAGAAAATATTATTAGGTCAAAGTGAGTTAACATTTAAATAAAATCATGACTCACAAATGGACACAGGAGAAAACCGACATCATGAGTAAAAAACAAACTGAAGATAGAGTTCCTAGAACCCTAAGTCAAAAGATAAAGAAATAAGAATGAAATACTAGAACAAATGTGAATGACAGATATCAAAGAGACACCCCACAAATAACGATTCCTAAAATTAATTTGCAGAATTACATGAATCAAAAAACTTTATGCAGAAAGTGTATTCACTTGGAGAAAAATCTTTCATAAAGAAATGAATGTCTCTCTCTCTCTCAGTACTGGGTTGTGTATAGCCCTAAATAGCTATAGACAAACTATTCAAAACTAGACAAAAACAAAGTTTAAGGGGTCGTCAGAAGCCTGTCTTCCAATCTCTTTCTTCCCTGCTGGATTGGCCAGCTTTATACTTGGGTAGCAGATTCCTACAGGGAACTAGTGACTCCAGGTTCATGTTTTTTTATTTTTGGTTCTGGCTTTGGTTTTTTGAGGCAGGGTTTCTCTGTCACTTTGGAGCTAGCTCTTGTAGACCTGGCTGGCTTCGAACTCACAGCAATCCACCTGCCTCGGCCTCCCTAGTGCTGGGATTAAAGGCATGTGCCACCACAGCACACCAGAGGGGAACAGAGACTTTCTGTTCTGCTTACCTGAACCGTGTGTTAATCACCATCGGTTGCTCTGGTTTCATTTTTGTTGGTATTATGAGACCCCAGTAAAAGGCAGTGTAGGGAGGAAACAGTTTATTTCAGCTCACGGTTCTAGGTTCCAGCCCACCATGGTGGGAAAGTGACAGCAACAGGAATTTGAAGTAGCTGGTCACATCATAAACCTAGTCACGAGCAGAGGAAAATGAATGCATACACGCCCATTTGCTTGTTTCTACTCAAATTGAGTCCTCTATTCTTAGACAGTTCAGGACTCCCTGCCTAAGGAATGATGATGCCCACAGTAGTCTGGGTCTTCCCACATCAATTGACAAAGACGATACTTCACAGGTATGTTCACAGGCAGACCGACTGTAGACAATCACTTACCCAGACTCTCTTGCCACATAATCTAAGTTGTGTCAAATTGGCAATTACAGCCGATCACCAGTGACCTCCACTGGCCACACCCCAGCCCCATCTCAGTCTATGTGTGACTGAGAAGAACTGTTGCCACTAATGCATTAGCAACTGGAATGAGGAGTGGGTTAGCTCTATCCATGCCCATGTGGGCCGTGAGTCAGGGAGAAACAGCTTCTTAGAGAAAAGTGAGGCCACTGATTCCAGAAGGAAGGAGAATGGCTTCTGGGTGGCCAGATAACAGCAGTTGGGCAGGTTAGTAAGGGATCTACTTTTAGACCTATCCAGGTAGGACTTTTACATAGAAAAGATTAAAAAAAAAGCCTATAAAGTTTGTAGGTATATATACTTTTTTGCATTTACTTATTTATTTTTCTTTTCATATCCCAGTTGTAATTTCCCCCTCTCTTCTCTTCCTAGTCCCTCCTCCCTTCCTCCTCTCCCACCCACGCTCCATCCTCTCATCTTCCTCTGTTTCTCTTCAGAAAAAGGCGGGCCTCCCACGGTTTTCAACCAGCCATGGTATATCAAGTTGCAGTGAGCCTACTCCCCTCCTCTTCTGTTATGGCTGGATGAGGCAGCCCATTAGGGGAAGGGTCCCAAAGGCAGCCAAAAGAGTCAGAGATGGCCCCTGATCCCACGGTTAGTAGACCCACAAGAAGACCAAGCTACACAACTGTCACATCCTTCCCCACTCTTCCACAGGCTTTCCTGAGCTCCACCTAATGTTTGACTGTGGGTCTCTGCATCTGTTGCCATCAGTTACTGGATGAAACCTCTCTGATGACCGTTGGGCTAGGCACCAACCTATGAGGATAGCAGAATACCACTAGGAATCATTTCATTGATTTTTTTTTCCAGTCCTGTTTGGTTCTATTCTGGGTCTCTGGCTATCCAGACTCTGGGTTCTGGCCCTCCAGGAAGTGTCAGAGGTGAGCTCCCTCTTAGGTATGGATCTCAAGCTGGGGCAGTCATGGGTTGGTCGTTCACACAATTTCTGTGCCATCTTTACCCCAGCACATCTTGTAGGCAGGGCAAATTGTAGGTCAGAGGTTTTGCAGCTGGGCTGGTGTCTCAATCCCTTCTCTGGAAGGCTTTTCTGCTTACAGGAGATGACTGGTTCAGACTCCATATCCCCCATTGCTAGAAGTCTTAGTGAGGCTCACGCTCATAGATTCCTGGAAGTTCCATTGCACTAGGTTTCTAGCTCATTCCAGCGATGCCCACCCTGACTCTCTCCCTCCATTCTCCCCCCACTTGATCTTCCCCGTTCCTGTCCCCAACCTCCATCCAGACACAACACCTCCATCTATAGTGATGTCTATTCTACTTCCCCTTCACAGTAAGATTCATGTGCCCACCCCCCTTGAGCCCTCCCAGTTACTTAGCTTCTCTGGGTCTGTAGACTGTAGCTTGATTATCCTTTACTTTATGGCTAATATCCACTTATAAGTGAATACATAGCATGTTTATCTTTCTGTGTCTGGGTTACCTTTTCTAGTTCCATTCATTTGCCAGTAAATTTCCTGATGTCATTGTTTTTAACAGCTGAGTAATACTCCATTGTGTAAATGTACTATATTTTCTTTATCTATTTTTTGGTTTAGGGGTATAGGTTATTTCTAGGTTCTTCTGGGTATTATGAATAAAGCTTCTGTGAACATAGTTGTGCAAGCATTCTTGTGGTATGGGGGAACTTCCTTTGGGTATGTACTCAGTAGTGGTATAGCAGGGTCTTGAGGCAGATCTAGTCCCAGTTTTCTGAGAGACTGTTACATTGATTCCCAAAGTGGCTGCATGGTTTGCATTCCTATCAGCAATGGAGGAGTGTTCCCCTCACTCCATTAAAGCTTAAATTCATGTGTGTGTGTGTGTGTGTGTGTGTGTGTGTGTGTGTGTGTGTAGGGGTGGTGGTGGTAGCAAGCATGTTTCAGATTCTCTTCCACTTTTGAGTTGCACAGTAAGGATAAATAACCCAGAATTCTATATGTAGGCAAGTTGTCATGTATAATATATGTACTCAGGAAGTACGAGTCTCAGGGCTGTCCTTGAGCAAACCTGGGACAAACTGTGCTCATGAATAATAAGGCTAAATCAGGTCTGCATCATCACTAAGCATGTCATCCCCAACCGTTCTGGTTATTTGCCACAGTCTGGTCACATGGCCACTTATCGTTCTGAGTTATCACTTCTTTCTGAGTGTGCCAAGTCCTCGTCCTCACCACTGTCGCTCACACTCTGTACCACATCTGAAACTCCCTTCAGTCCTCTCTTTCTGGCTGCTTCTTCATCTTGTATCTTACTCATCTTTTCTCCCCAGGTGTGAACTGGACTCATGTTCTAAAAATAGGCTCCATCTGTATTCTTGGGGTGACTTTACTTCAGGCCACTCATTATTATTGTTAATTCACACACACACACACACACACACACACACAAACAAATTGTATGTGTGTACTTGTGTTAGATGAATGTGGAGGCCAGGACTGAATTTATTCTGGTCTCTTCTGAATTCTTAGATTTTAGCACTATGTGTGGCATATAATGAAGCTCAGGAAATTGAATTAGCCATAACTTTTTTGGTGAAAGGCAAATATATTTTTTTCTATTTAAAGCATGAACATTAAAAAGTCATAGGACAAATTTGAAATCTCCCAATTAAATGAAAAAAACAAAACAACCAAAACAGCACATTGTACTTCTGATTTCTGACCAAGTCTACAAATTGATGCCTAGTGTGGTACATGAACAGCGTGGCACAGCTGTGTTTGTGGAGTGCCTGTAGCCTCGAGGGAAGGGTAGAGTCAATGGATTAGACAGGGCTTCCAGAGCAATTGTCAGCATGCGTGGTAGGGAAAGTTAAGCAGGGCTCTCATACTGAGACGGAGTAAACAGAGAGAGAGTCCGGAAAGGGACGTCCAGCAGGCTGAGACAGCTTTGGACTGGGAGGGCACGTGCACATTTGTCCATGGCTGACACAAACTCCCGCAATGTGTGAGGAAAAAGCTTCTAATTCATCCAGCCTATGGCTAACAAGGACCTCTTGTGGCACAATCAAGAAAGGGCCAATGGATTCAGCAAAGAGGCTTGCCCAGTGGGAGCAGTGTGAGAAAGAATGGCCACGGTGGGGGGGGGGGGATCGAGAATGTGGGGGAGGGTGCCTGAGGGCTGTGCATGGTGGCAGGGGATGGCCAAAGGTTCTAGATACAAATGTGTACTGCTCCCAGTAATCACTGGAGTGTAGGGAGAGCCACTAAGGATGCCCTTCGTCCTTGGAACTGTCTGTGTTTTAGTACAGATGTCCCCCGAGGCAGCCTGCCCACAGACTGGGGCATTCGGGATGGAGACGACCTTCTGTCTTTTGCCACTACTGTTATTAAATACATTATGCTGCAGTATCTCACTTTGAAGTTTAAACGTCAGGTGCACTCGCTAATAGTCACAATTCTCTTAAAGGACTGACAATATAACATGTTAAGGCTTTCAACACTAGGCTTGAATTTCTTGTCTGGACCAGGCCTCAGTTCAAGCCCCAGAGTTTGTTCCCACCATCTTCCTGCCACTGTTGCCCCAGGAGGTACTTCTTGAGGCATACATTCTTTTGGTTTATAATTTTTTAAAAGAAGGAAAACAAAAAATGGCACAAAGTCTTCAACATAAAATTATTATTAAACTATATTTTTATAAAAATATAATATAAAACAGCAAAAATCCCCTTCTATAACATGGCTAGATCCCTTCAGGAGGCACTAATAATTTACACAAAGTTCAAAATGTACATATAAAGGAAGTTTGATACATTTCTTGACATATGCATCCTACAGGCCCAGACTAAAGGTTTGAGGTGTCCGGTTGGCTGGGTAAATCAGTTGGATGGGGTATTGCATACCACCTTAAAAAGTATTTTCAGAGTGTGTCACCTTAGAAAAAGATTTTTCAGAGTATCACTGAACCTTTTGGAGTCCTTTATGAATTCTTTTGGTGTTCAAGTGCCATGTGGTTCAGGTCGTGACCTTCTCTTTTTCCTTCTTGCACAGACATTATCCTACTTTTCACAGTTCTTTTATTGTGCCAGTCACACCCTTGGTTGCTGCAGAACGCTCACTCAGCCACCCAGCTCATCTGCGATCCTTTATATAAAATGAAAAACTTAATTATGTGAATGTGCGCATGTGGGCATGTGTGCATGCGTGTGTGTGCGCCCGAGGAGTCCGGAAGACATCAGATCTCCTGACATGGAGTTACAGGCAGTAGGGAGCCACCCGGTGTGAGTGCTGGGAATTGAACTTGGGTCCTCTGCAAGCGCAGTACATGTTCTTACTGGATGACCTATCTCTCCAGCCTCTTCACTGGGATCTTACTGGTAATTTTAAAAGGTGCTTGCGCCTTTTCATGTAGGTCCTGGAATTCTGGCTCTTGTTGTTCGATCGTGGACTCTTCTATATCATCCACTGGTGTTTGAGGAGTTAACTGTAAAACTTCTACACTTTCTGTCTCAAGGTTTCCTAATAATGTCTTTTGTGAGCTCTTTTTTCATACTTAATGTGAGACACTCAGTGTCTAAGCGGCAGACAAAAGTTCTCCTTGTAGCTGTTTGAAACATGGGGTAGGTGGCCGCACAGATAGGCATAGAAGCCATGGTCAGGTGCAATCTTCATGTCTTCCTTTGTCATCCGTTCCAAAGCCAACAACAGAGGGAAGGAGTTCTGAAAAGCCAAGGGGTCTTCATTATTGCCACACTCCTTCTCTGCAGGTGTGTTCAAGAACGGGGCACACGATGCACCCTGACTGGCAACTGAGGACAGAACTCATTTTCCACCCATGGGGCTTTCCTTGCCTCTGTAACGCAGGAAGTCATGGGGTGGGAGTCTCGTTTGCTACCTTGAGACTGTGGTGTCATCTGAGAGGCAAAGATGATAGTTCATGATAATTCCCCAGTCTTCATGTGTGAAGCTTTTGTTGTTTGTCTGGGACAATGGTGAGTTTGGGTGGGTATGCGGCCATTAGCCTACAGTCTCCAGGCCTTAGGTAACTCCTCACTTTAGCCTTCAAGGTGGATTCTGTTGGCCAACCGAAAGCGATATCCTCTGTCCAGCCTGCAGCTCAGGCAGAGACTTTACAATATGGCCATATCCTTCACCTAATCTCCGAGAAAGTCTGCACCACTTGCATCCCAACCTCTGAGCATCCATCCAGTTTTAGGAGACTCATCAGAGAAAGTATTTGCAAAAGGTGGTGAAATAAAGATATCTGAGCCTTGTATTTATTGCAGCACCAGTCACAATAGCCAAAATGTGGGGACAGCGCAGTGTGTGTGTGTGTATGTGTGTGTGTGTGTGTATGTGTGAAACACAGACAGAAGTTTACACACATATATGCATATGCATGTATGCATGTATAACAGAAAATGGCTTACTTAGCCTCGGAAAAGAAGGGAGCACTGCTATTTGCTACAGTGTTAATGGACAGCACCTTAAGCTTTAAAAAGTGGGTAAAGAAAAAGTGTTGCAGAGTCCCAATTATGTGTGAAATATCAGAGATCAAGTATACAGAGGCAGAATGGCTGCCAGGAGGGGTGAGTAGGAAGTGGAGTGATGCAGGTCAAAGGTTATAAGGTAGCAGATATCTAGGAAGAACAAGTTGAGAGAGCTGATGCTCAATGTGAGGACAGATGTTAATAAAATAGTTGTTTTTGTTTAATAAGCAGATTTTATCTATTTTATCACACAAAGTAACTGTGTGAAATGACAGTCATGTTAACCTACTCCTATATATAACTATATATACTTATATATATATATCTACACAGCACACACTCCTAAGTACCTTGAGAGAATGAGGCTCACTAGCCACTAGATGGCACCATGGCAGTTCCTATGCATCACATGAAATGGACTTCAAAGGGAACTGTTAGAGTTGTGAGATGGGTGGGGATGTTGGTGGGCTGAGGGTGGTGACAAATGTACTTCCATTAAGTGACTGTCTTCAGCTACATGGAGGTTGGCAGGAACTTAGGATCCCTGGTGGGAGGCGTGACTGGCCTCAGCTACAGCAGGTGCAGAGTCAACCAAGCCCCCTCCATCTTACAACGGTGTCACCTGGGCAGCTGTGCTCCAGAGAGTGGCTTTTAGTATTTCCTTAGCCCCATTCCAACCTTTCACAGTTGCCACTGGCTTCATAATTCAGGTCAGACTGCAGCATCCTCAGAGGTTTGGGGAGCAACAGCCAAAATGGGCTCAGGAGAAAATCATCTAAATCCCAAAGATGATCATACTGATGAATGCAGACAGAAACCTGGGAAGATGTGAAGCATAGACTCAAATGACACTAGCTCAAGAAGAACAGAAGGACGATCAGAGTGGATTATTCTGTGTGTTTATTAGAAACTGTGGGCTCGCTGCGTTATTAACAACTGGAAATGGTTGCAAACATTTCCTGGTTGACTGACTGAACGCTGTGTTCAGTGGTGTGTTTGCTCAGGCTAGACTACCTGTTATCCTATGAAGAAGGGATTGATGAGGTGACTCACATGAGATCTGTATACCCATCCCCAAACATGCCTCCCAAAATGCCCAGAGGATGCTTTCCTCATTAAGACATTGAGAAGGATGTCCCTGAAGGTACACTTACATCTCTGAAGGATGCTGTGATAGCTCTAAGCCAGGGAGGGTAGGGGCACACTTTACTGGGCTGGTTCTCTGGTTTCAACAATAATGATGGTATTGCAGAGGCTAAACGCCATCACTTGACTCTGACGGGCACCAGACTAACTACACACAGCAGAAGGAACCTGCCAAGAGTCTCACTGGCTTGAAACATTAGGATCTTTTGTTAGGAGGAATTGATCACGGTACACAGATGAATGACAAACATTGAGAGCTAAAATGTTGCTTGCTCTATATAAAATAGTGCTTCTCAACCAGTGGGTTGTATCCGTTTTGGGGGTCTAACTACGCTTTCACACGGGTCACCTAAGATCATCAGAAAACAGATATTCACATTACGTTCACAACAGTAGCAAAATTACAGTTATGAAGTAGCATCAAAAATAAACTTATGGTTGGGGTCACCACACATGAGGAGTTGTATTATTACAGGGTCACAGGATGAGGAACATTGAGAATATAAAGGGATATAAAAGGTCTAGTCAAGCAAAGGGACTTGTATTGCTTCTCACCTACTTCCCAGACCTATAGCCTTATGACTGAAAGGGAACAAGTGCCCACATTTCAGTGGCATCTTTCCTGAGCCATTTGTGTGCTTGCTCGAAGACCCTGTGTGTAAGTGGCCACACTCACAGGGATCAGGGCCACACACTGTCTCAGCAATGTACACTTACCCTAGCGGACTCTTTTCTGACTATGAATACTGCCTGATTTGTTAATTGAACTAAGCCTCTGACATGTTTCCTAAGGGTATCAGCTTTCAGGGCCTAAGAGTCATAACAACATTCCACCAGGGAGAAAAACATGTGTTTTTCTTAACTACAGTGCACAAGTATTCTGACGATACAATTGCTTCTTTGCCTAAAATTCCTCGGCCATCCACACCATCTGTGATTACAAAATATGGTGTCCTCTAGATACCACTTCTGATCGAGACAGTCATTTCAAAGGAAGTGAAAAATGGGCTCACACCCATTGATTAATGAGTACAAGTACATACCCTAACCAGAAGCAACTGGCTTAAAGGGAATTTGTAGTGGCCTACTGAAGATTCAGCTGGGATGTGAACTAGGAAATTACACCCCGAAAGGATAGGGCCTTACATCAAAGGTGTCAGTGGTCTTTGAATCAGAAATAGTTGCATGGTTTCCATGACTACACTGCTGTGGGCTTCAGGGGCAGAGGTAAGGCTGGTTCTTCACTCAGCCTTATGGCCTACTCACAGAATTTTATTTTCCCTCTGAACATTTTTTTTTTGGTTTGGGCTTGGAGACTCAATGCCCAAGGAACAAAAGCCTCTACAAGGAAACATACTGGTGTCCACTGATTTGGAAAAGATTTCCATTTGGTCATTTTGGGCTTCTCACATCACTGAAATCAACAGACAGAAGAGCAAGCCTCTGGCTGTGGTAATTGGTCTTCATTGCCAAAGGAATGGGTTCCACTCTGTGGGAGGACTACATCTAGAACCGAGGTGGATTTCCTGGGGTATCTTTTAGGAATCCATAAGCAATAGTAAAAGTTAACAGAAGACAGGTAATTTCCTCAGCCTCTCAGGTGAAGCAGATTCTGCAGGGAAGATATCACCCTGCCATATAAACCCTACCATCTGAGGACTGGTTGAAGACCAAGAAGACTGTAAACAGGTAGAGGAAGGAGGGAGTTATAAACGTTAGTTATGGCTGCATGGCCAGTCCCTTGGAGTGTGTGTATGTGTGTGCCCATTTTCTCTCTCCTTCTGACCCATGCTATTTTTGTCTTATTTGTTAGTTTGTTTTTGAGACAGGGTCTCTCTATGTAGCCTTGACTATCTTTGAACTCACCAGGTAGATCAGTCTGGCTCCAAACTCACAGAGATCTATCTGTCTTCGCCTCTGAAGTGCTGGGATTAAAGGTGCGTGCTACTATGCTTGGCTCTTGTCATGGTTGTTCTGGCCATATACTGAGTGTTCTTACCGATCCGTGTTTCACAGGGACATCTCTGCATCTCCATGCCATGCTTTCATTAGCTCCACCCTCACCTCTTTTCCCTTTCATAACAATCCCACTTCTACTTCAGCTCTTAAAAATGTGTCAGCATTATTTGTGGGGGAAACACCACATCATCTCTTTGTCTCTGTTCTCTTTCACTTGCCACAATGACTTCCAGTTCCATCCATCCTCCGGCTAATGGTGAAATCTTTACAGCTTCGTGGCTTTCTATTGTTCCACATCTTCTTTATCCACAGGCTGATTGTGCATCTTGACTATTAGTGCAAGTATCTCCTTCAAAAGCTTGTGAAGGGATTGGTCTTATGGAACAACACCTGCAGGATCTCCAAGATGTGGGGTGGCCATGGGATATCCCACAGGAGTTCCAGTGAGGATCCAGTGGTGATAGTGTACCAGAAACCAGAGGCCTTGAACCGGACCAGTGGCTCATTGCAATGAAGATTTGCTAGTAGAACTCATAGGACAAAAGGGTCTACTGTGTGACACACCGAGGCCCCCAGTGCCACCAGGACAAATGAAGAGGGATTGAAGAGGCATGAAAGAAGGAGAAACAAAGGGTTTTTGTTGTTTTTTATTTTTGTTTGATTTTTTTTAAATTTATTTTTTTCTTTTTTTGCTTGCTTGCTTGCTTACAGTATTTTATTTTCTTTGGTGGTGGAGTGCTGTTGGGTGAGAAGAGGATATGAGGGGACCAGGAGGTGAGCAGAATTGGGGTGCATGATGTGAAACTCTCAAAGAATCAGTAAATTTAAATTAATAATAATAAAAATAATAATAAAAAGTTTATACCACAGGAGGAAACACATGCCTGCCAGGCTGAAAAAGGTACTGAGCCACGTGGCTAACATAGATAAGAATAATGGATTAACATAAGTTATAAGAGTTAACGCTGGGCAGTGGTGGCACACGCCTTTAATCCCAGCACTAGGGAGGCAGAGGCAGGCGGATCTTTGTGAGTTCAAGACCAGCCTGGTTTACAAGAGCTAGTTCCAGCACAGGCTCCAAAGCCACAGAGAAACCCTGTTTTGAAAAACCAAAAAAAAAAAAAAAGACTTAACAAGGAGCCTGAGCGAAATGACCAATCACTTTATAACTTATGGAGACCTTCTGTGTGATTCTTTGGGACCTAATGACTGTGGGAACCAGGCAGGACAGAAACCACAACAAGCAGGCCCTCATGTTATAGATGGCGCCCACGTGGACAACTGCATCCACATAAAGCCTGACAGAGCTTGGGAAGTAATTCTGGGCAGAAAAGAATAGAGTAAAGCACGGCTTCTTGGTAACAGCAATTTCTCGGGTCTGCTCTGCTTGCTAGAGGCAAGCGCTCTCATCTAAGAGAGGCTTCCTGACTCAGCTTTAGCTGCAAAACCCTATAGCTCTTTAAGAGGTCCTGCCACGAAACACTTAAATGGTGTTGATAAAAGCTGACCTCATGCTTTTTGGTTTTCAGTGATAGCAGGAAAAAAGCTGTGCTATTTTAAAATGCTGGCTTTCTGGGCCATCCTGCAAGGGCAAACTCTGACTCTTTCAGCAGGTGGTCCGACTACGGAGCATTTGAATGTGGTTTGTGAGCACACTGCTGCAGCTCGCTTGCTGGCAGGGACCTTGAAATGCCATAGAATTGTGGCAATAAACATGGCTCTGGCTGGTACTTCAGCCATGAGGCTGAAATCTTAGAAAGCTAAGGAATGGGCTGGATCCAGCCGCTAAAGCCACGACTTTAATCCTACACATATTGCTTAGCAAATTAAAGACTCATGGGGTCTGAAAAAGAGAGATATAAAGTTAGATTCAAAGACAAAGAAAACCTCTAAATGGTTTACAGTGTGTTAAAAATATACGTAGGCTTGAAAAAAAGAGTTAAAGTCCTTAAAAATAAAAAGAAAGAAAGAGAGTAGTTGAGTGTGGTGGTACAAACCTTTAATCCCAACACTTGGGAGGCAGAGGTAGACAGACCTCTGTAAATTCAAGCTGTGGTGGCACGTGCCTTTAATCCCAATGCTTGGGAGGCAGAGGCAGGTGGATCTCTGTGAGTTCAAAGAGAGCCTGGTCTACAGAGGGAGTTCTAGGACAGCCAAAGATATACAGAGAACCTGTCTCAAAAGTAAAAATTAAAAATAAAAGAAGTAGATAAATAAAATAAATCTGCATAAAGATGAAAAATACACAGAGAATCTGGATACTGTATGTTATTATGCTCTCTTTGAATTGTTTGAATGCTGAGGAAGGAGCAACAGCTGCTAAAAGATATTTGCTTATAAATGCTGCTAAATTAATCCAAGATAGGTATTTTGAAAATACCTTGACTTCAAAATTNCACATTTTTTGCAGCCTGCTCGGACATTGTCCTTGTTGCAACCTGGGACTGCCATGAGGCAGGTGAGCGGAGTCCTGAGATTTCGAGATCGCGTTAGGGTCAGGTCCGTTGCGAGGATAACGCACTATCGGAGAGATCTCTCCCACCCGGTCCCCACAACTATAGCACACGGTAGGGGAAGGCCCGAAGCCTTTTAATTTTGTGATCACCAATTCACTTGTTGTTCATTGGTCCAATTTCCCAGATGACTGGAGTTCTATTGATAAAGTCCCTACCTAAGCTTGGATCCTGAAGTGTACCCCTTACTCTTTCTTCTAGATGTTTCAGAGTTTCATATCTCTTTGATCCATTTGGAACTGATTTGTGTGCAGAGTGAGAATGAATACTCAAATTTCATCCTTCTACATGTAGGTACCCAGATTTTCCAACACTGTTTGTTAAAGGCACTCTCTTTTCTCTAATGTATGTTTTGGCAGCTTAGTAAAATCAGGTGTGTAAATGTATACAGACTTATATCTGGGTCATCAGTTTCATTCAATAGATCAGTGTGTTTTTGTGCAGACGTCATGACCTTTTTACTACTGTGGTTCTGTAACATAACTTGAAACCTGGTGTGGTGAGTTTGTTTATCACATTATTGATCTGTGTATGTCAAACCATCTCTGCATCCCTGGAATGAAGCCAGCTTGATCATTGGTGAATAATTCTTTAGGCTGTGTTCTTGGATACAGTTTGCAAGTATTTTATTGAGAAGTTTTGCATCTATGCTTATTAGGGAAGTTGATTTTTTGTAGTATGAGGGGGAACAGGCTGTGTCCCACTGCCCGGCTAACTTAACCCCTAAAATAACCACACAGAAATTGTGTTAATTAAATTACTGCCTGGCCCATTATATCTAACCTCTTCTTGGACAACTCTCACATCTTGAACTAACCCATTTCTATTATTCTGTGTTCACCACGAGGCCATGGCTTACCGGGAAAGATTCAGCATGTCTGACCTAGAGGCTCCATGGTAGCTCTCTCCTGCCTTCCTTCTTTCTCTCAGCATTCAGTTCTCTTTTACTGGCCTATCTAAGTGCTGTCCTATCAAAAGGCCAAGGCAGTGTCTTTATTCAGCCAATGAAAGCAACACATAGACAGAAGAACCTCCTACAATTTTTAATTCTTTTTGTTGTTGTTAGTGTTTGGTTTTGGTGTCAGGGTAATATTGGCTTCACAAAGAAAGGTGTTTGGACATTTCCCTTCCATTTCTATTTTATGGAACAATTGAGGGCAAAGAGAAAAGAAGAGGGGGAAAGGAAAAAGAATAAGAGAGTGAGAGAGCACAAAGTGTATAAAACAGTAAAAGGCGCTGGCAGCAGAGAACAATGTGGCCCTGCTACAATGTCCTCTTGTAGAGATGATGTATGAAGGGGAGTGGTCTTGGCCATTTCGGCTTATAGCCATGCCCAGCCATTAGCTAATTATTCCGCCCCCTTAATTAGTTGTTAATTAATTAATGGGGCTGGACCACCAGGTCCCAAGAGGTATAAAATGATAGGCCCACGTGGAAAGCACTCTTTCTGCGCGGATCACCGACCTGCCTGCTTCTTCGGAGGAGCTCTTTCTGGTATAGTAATCTGTGTGTA
>JAQHUG010000098.1:6460067-6474314 GCA_028555095.1 Dicrostonyx torquatus
AAGCTAACTTGATCATGATGAATGATCTTCTTGATGCATGCATAAAGTCAGTTTGCAAGTGTTTTATTGAGAACTTGTGTGTCTATGCTCATCAGGGGATATTGGTCTCTATTTGTACTTTAAAAAAAACAATACAAATGCTTTATTTAACAGTTGCATGTCATCATGGGCCCAGGGGTAGATATCCAGGACCCGGCAGTAAGATCAAAACGACTTCCAAGCCTCTCTTTCTGACTCCAGCAGGGTGAGAGCATCACTCTCCCAAACAGGGCCTTTGATGTTTCGGATGATAGAGTGGCTGGTGTCATCCATAAATTCCACATGTACCTGCATGCTCTGTCCCTGTGCATTGGTCCTGCCCAGCACGTTGGTTACCCTAGCCGGCTCGGTGGGCTGCATGTGACTTGTGTCCATGACGGTGGCGATCTGGCGGAGAACCCTTTTTTGCTTTGAATCTGGGTTTGATATCAGGGTAATCCTTCAAAAAAGTGAATTTGAGGGCATTCTTTCCTGTCTTATGGAATAATTTAGGAATGAATATTGGTTCTTTAATGGCCTGGTAGAATTCTGCAGAGAATCCATCTGGGTGTGGACTTTTTTTTATTTGGGAAATTTTAAATTACTGCTACAATCTCACTGTGTGTTGCAGATCTACCTAAAACCGTTTGAATCTCCTTTGATTTAGCTTTGACAGGTTATATGCGTCTCTGAAGCCATTCATTCCTTTTAGATTTTCCAATTTAATGGAATATAAGTTTTTAAGATATGTCTTTGCGAATTTCTGAATTTCCTTGGTAACTATTGTAATGCCCCTTTCAGCTCTAATTTTATAAATTTTAGTATTCTTTGTTTTGACTAATATGGCTAAAATATTGCTTATTATTTCAAAGAAACAACTCTTTGTCTCATTGATCCTTTGTAATTTCTTTGTGTGAAGAAACCTGATACTTTTATGTTGACTTCAAAGCCTCTTGCTGAACATTCCTTCTCTGTGGCTGCATGTTCCTTCTGGATTGCTTTCTCATGGGTTCGCTGGCTTTCCCTGAGCATCACTGATTTCCCACGCCAGGGCTTGGATTTGATACATCTGCTTGTTTGTGTCCTCTTGGAGGTAATGGATACTTCTTAACAGTAAACTCTTCCTTTCCCAGTTTTCCAGTTCAGTATTTTGAATTCAGTAGCTTCAGTGTTGAAAACTTTTGGAGGAGCTGTGTTGCCTTGCTTTTCTGTGCATCTTGGGGTTCTGTGTTGTGCTTTGTACATCTGTTAGCTGGGAATCTCTTCCAGTTTTGTTTGGTAATCTTCATATTGATCAGCCTATTGTTGAGTTCACTCGCGGGAGAAAAACTGCTGTTCTGGCAACAGCATGAAGCCATACAAGACACTGACATTTATGATGGTTAATTCTCATTGCCAACTTGGTGGGACTTAGGCTCATCCAGGAGACCTACCTCTAGCTGTGCTCTGAAGGCCTTCCACAGAGGGTTAACACACCCTGACTGTGGTTGGCACCATTCCAGTCTGGATGGAAACGAGGAAGTAAGTGACGTTACCAGTGTCTGTCTCTCTTCACTTCCTGGCTCCTGATGGAAGTACAGTGCGAACAGGTGTCTCACTTCCCTGCTTATATGTGTGACTGAGGATGGCCTTGGACTGCTGACTCTCCTATTCCATTTCTTGAATGATGAGCTTAGCAGCATGAACCACCATGCTGGTCCATGAGGTGCTAGAGATTGAGCTCAGAGAAATACCCCACTAACTGAGCTCCATTCCAGTCCCTAAGTGACTTCCTAAAGCTCACAGTCACTTACTGGCATATGTAAGTTATTTAACGCTATCTGTTTGACCTCAAAGTCCCAATTGTAGGTGAGTCTCATATGACCAGGGGCTTGCTTTTCATATTCAGCCAACAGTTTTGTGCTTATCCCTCATTTAAATTTCACCTGGTTGGAATAAACATATTGTTCCAGATTGACAAAAATATTTAGGCTCCTCATCCTGTCATTCCTTGTCCCCACTTCTATTCCAAGTGCACATTGATCTCAAGCTTCTCCTAAGCCTCGATAAGACAAAGGATGGGCGGAAGAGATGGCTCTGTGGGCATGAGCACTCTTTGCTCCTTCAGAGGACGGGAGTTTGGTTCCCAGTACCCACGTCAGGTGACTCACACCATGTCAGGTGACTGTAACTCCAGCTCCAGGGCACCTGATGCCCTCTTCTGGCTTCTGTGGGCCTTGAACATAAACACACAGAATACACATACGTAAAATTTATTTCGACAATAAGACGACGGAAAGGATAGAGGCTTGTGACCAGGTTGTTAGAAGCCACTATCCTTTAGGTTGACATTAGTTCACGAGTCTGTGACTTTTTCAAGGTGGGAGAATCCTACCTCACTTCTGACTTTTTATCCAGATTTTGGGGATATGCCTTTGTCCTACCATGGAAGCTTAGAGACTCTTTTTACATCACCTAGAACCATGGGCTGATACCAATTAGCTGATACACTCAGCTTCCAGATGTTAGCTTTTAACCAAGAATGAGGCCCAGAAGGAGCAAATTGCTGGGACTTAGTGTGAACACTTGTCCTTTGCTCTTAGCCCCCTTCCTCTGCCTCCAAGCTGTCTCAAAACAGTGGCTTCAACCAATGGCAATTATTTATCTAATCATGGATTTGAAATGTGAACATGGTTTGGCAAGAACACTTGGCTTTTAATCTGGGCATATGAGCTAGACTTTCAAAGTGAGGTTCGCTTGGCACAGCTCTCAGCAGCGCATACAATTGCTTCAGGTTCCTCTGCCACTCACTTCCTCATCCTGCTTCCAAGTTCTGTTCCTACTGACCAGTGTGTGCTGCCAGGGCGCCTGTCTCTCTTGGCCTGACTTCCATTTTGCCTTGGAGAGTTAATGAAGTACACCTTTGCCTCTACGCTTTTTCTGAGACCCCATACCTCATCTCCCCCATTCTTTCCCACCACACTCTTCAGCATGCTGTGGGCCCTCTTCAAAGCACTTATCCCATTGCAACGAATTGCCCTTTTCATTATCTCTCTAGTCACTGACTCTTCGGGGAAGGAGATGTCTCTTTGTGTTCCCAATGCCTAGCGTACTGTGTGCTCAGTATGTTAAATCAGCAACCAGTGTCATGATACCACAATTATTTTTTATTAAATTTTTAAATTTTTTTACATGCCAATCATAGTTTTTGCTCCCTCCTCTCCTCCCATTTCCTCCCCCTACCTCCTTTCTACCCCTCATATACTCCTCGGAACGGGTAAGGCCTTCCATGGGAGTCAGCAAAGCAAGGCATATCAAGTTGAGGCAGGACCAAGCTCTTCCTCAATATCAGAATTCTTTGAAGATAAAATAATCTTATCAAAATGACAGATTGGCAACAAGACCCAGCCCCTGTAAAAGGCTCAGTGAAGCAGGCTCTTTTGAATCAAAGGTTACATGAGTTCAAATTTGTTAGCCATTTGGAGACATGTCTCCCACACAGTTAACACTAGAAGCATCCACTGCTGTTATTACTAACATTGGTGCATCTGCAGGTTTCAGAGGTTTATCTGTCCTGGCCTCAGGCTCTTTCTGCTCTCTCGTGAGGACTCTCCTCTGAGCAGTGCTTGAACTACATTGGCCTCTCCCCAGTGGTGCTCCTCTACCTCTGGGGGCTCCCTGGGGCTAGCATCCTCAGAAAATTATCCTTTGGAAGAGGAAATATGTTCAAGAAACAGAGTCTGAGCAAGATGGTGGTGGCGTAAGCTTTTAATCCCAGCACTTGGGAGGTACAGGCAGGAGGATCTCTGTGAATTCAAGGCCAGCCTGGTCTATAGAGTGAGTTCCAGGACAGCCATGGCTGTTACACAGAGAAACCATGTCTAGAATAATTTAAAAGAAAAGAAAAGAAAAAAAGTAAAAAAGAATCAGTGTCTGGGTGCCTCTTTATCTTGGCAAAGACATATTCTCCGCTATAGTCCCATCAGCTTCTCTGCTATTTGTTTCTGTCCCAACAGATAGATTCAGGTTTTGCCACCTGCCAGGTGTTTCTGAGTTTCCCTAGGTGTGGCAGAGTTACCAAGAAGCAGAAGTGAGCTCATAGCAGGTTGAGCTGTTGTGCAGCCACCTGGGATCAGCATCCTATCTCCCTTCCCCTTCTTCTTCAGCTAAAGGGTCATTTGGAGGAAGTCTGGGAGGAAAGGCCATCTGGTTGGAATAGATCTAATTCCACCCTAAAAGATCCCATCTGCCTCTTAATTTCGGGAAGAGTTCAGGTTCCCCAATTTCCCAGGTCTTGCTCTTGCCTGAGCTTTATGGGATAGCTGGTGCTAAAAGTCCCAGAGCTCCCCCTTATCAGGAAGTCTGTGCCCCATCCTGCCCAAAATTTGGATAAACTTCAGTCTAGCAGTTTAGTTTGAACTGTGGTTGATGTTGGGTGCTAGGAAAGCTTTTCTAGGGAAGGAAAGAATAGAAATGTTCAACTTGGCTCTGTGAGTGTATGCAGGCCACGATTCTGGTGTCAAGGCTTGCATCGAGAAGGGGTTGGAGGAGGCTTACTAGGGAGAACATCCCCGAAAAGGAGGGCTGAAAAGCAAGACAGATGAGGGTGGGAGAAGTAGAGCCCATGAGTGCCATACCTGTGGGCAGCTGGAAGAAGCCTCTTCGGGAGATGCTGAAATCTAGTGGGAGATGAGAGGAAAGAGTAGCGTTGATTTTATTCATATTCAGTTGTATTTCAGACTTAAGCCTCCTTCCTCAGGGTGCTCTTCTCTGACCGTGACCAGACTAGGTTCTCTATCACAGGCTCCCATAGCAGCACCATAGCAACCATCATCATTCCACTGGAGCATCTCTTTGAAGGGTCAAGTCCCAGCTTTTGACTCTGTAGCCATAATTTAGTGTTTTTGTTTTTGTTTTTCTTTAACAAAATCCCCAAGACTGGATTTTTAAGAAAAAAAAAGAAGAAAAAAGATTTACTTAGCCCATGATTCTAGAGGCTGGAAATCTAAAATTAGGTATTTCGAATTGGTTTGTCCTCTAGTGAGGGTCTAATGGCAGATAGCATCATAGTGGAGCCTGTGCAGAGACTTCTGAGCTTGCTAGTTTTATGTCATCTTGACACAAGTCATAGTCATCTGAGAGGAGGGAACCTGGATTAAGGAAATACCTCCATAAGATCAGGCTGTAGACAAGTCTGGAACATTTTCTTAATTACCAATTGATGGGAGTGGGCCCAGCCCATCGTGGGTGGTGCCATCCCTGGGATAGTGGTCCTGGGTTCTATAAAAAAGCAGGTTGAGCAAGTCACAGGGAGCAATCCAGTAAGCTGCATTGTTCCACGGCCTCTGCACCAGCTCCTGCCTCCACCTGTTCCTGGCCTGTGTGAATTCCTGTCCCGACTTCCTTCAATGATGTGGAAGTGCAAGCCAGATAAAACATTTCCTCCCCAAGTCTCTTTGGTCATGGTATTTCATCTTAGCAATGACTAGCCCTGACTAGTAAAACTTCCATGGTAAAGCAAGATTCGGGAGTGAGGGAGAGGGGCTTTCTCAGAACTAAGTCAGGGTACCATGAGAATCCCTTCTAAGGGTGGTTCCCAGTGACCTAAGCACCTCCCACAAGATCTTACCTTTTAATAATGCAGCAAAAATAAAACCACATCCAAAGCATATATCTAGGTCCTCAATCCAAGTGAAGCAGCTGGAAAGAGGCCCTCCTTGAAAAGTTGAAAGGGTTAAATATGGTGAAAGCTTGCTTCCAGAACTAGGCTGAGGATGGCTCCAATACCAGTGGAAGGCCCTGGTCTCCCCTGTGTAGGCCACACACACTGCCCTTGCAGGAAGCTTGCTCCAAGGGTGCAGACACACAATATAGAATTAGAGAATATCATGTTTAGCACATAAGATGGACTTAGGAAAAATAGGTATTGCATAGCCTTGTCTCATATGAAATCTAGTTTTAAAAAAGCAACAACAAATGAACGTGGAGGAAGAACTATCAGTGGAGGGAAAGGGGTGGGGTGGGGGGGTGATAACAGATGGCAATGAAGATGACCAAAGCCCATCCCATAGCTGTGTGAAGACACCTTCATGAAGCTGATTGGTTTGTATATATGCAAATATATTTTTAGAAGAAAAAGAAGTTGAGTATACCAATACCCTGAAATCGTTCACTCAGAGCCCTGTTCCTGAGTGGCAAGAGTGAGCATTACAGCAGTGTTTAATGGCCCGTGTCTCCCGCTACTGTGAGATCTTGGGAAGCAGGGCTGATCACCGATATACATCCGGAGTCCAGCGGTGCAGAGCTGACACTAGCAGGAGTCTTCTGAGTGAATGTCAAATGGCCAAAGCAGGTTCGAGGACAACAGAATGCCTGCTGGTGATTATTCTCTGTATTTGCCATGGCCTTTCCATGCCAAAGTGAAGATTACTTTTGTAGGGCTTAAAAGTGTTCTTAAATATGACACCCTGTGCCTCCTGGAAGGGAGGTGCTGTCCCAGGGGTAGAGTGGGCAGGTAGAGTACTGTGTGTGCTTCTGCCCGCTTCCTGTAGGAAAGGTCAGTATCCAGTTGTTGTTCATCAGCAGCTGGCTGCCTTTCACAGACCCTCTGAGACATGAAAAAGATGCTCCCTCCTCTGCCACTTGGGCTCTGAATTCTTTCTTCAGAGACTCCCTCCATCCTGTCTGTTTCTGGTGCTGGGCCCTGAATGTCCTCTGATTTCCTGCCATGCTGTTCCCTCTCTGGCTGCCTAATAAACCATCTCCCAGTAATCTGTCTGAGTGTTCTCTTCAAATTCCCCCTTCAAAACTTTCACTTCCACCAGGCTGCTCAGGTCTTTGGAGGATCTTTGGGAATTCACAACGGAATTCTTTTTTTTTTTAAATTGAGCTATACATTTTTCTCTACTCCCCTCCCTTTCTCTCCTCTTCCCTCTCCCCTTTCATGCTCCCAATTTACTCAGGAAATCTTGTCTTTTTCACCTACCTATATAGATCCATGTCTGTCTCTCTTAGGGTCCTCTTTGTTGTCTAGGTTCTCAGGGGTTATGGCCTGTGGGCTGGTTTCTCTTTGTCTTTTGTCTAAAAGCCACTTACGAGTGAGTACATATTATTTGTCTTTCTGGGTATGGGTTACCTCACTCAATGCGTGTTTTTCTAGATCTATCCATTTACCTGCAAATTTCAAGATGTTATTATTTTCTATTGCTGTATAGTACTCCATGGTACAAATGTACCACATTTTCTTTATCCATTCTTCAGTTGAGGGGCATCTAGGTGGTTTCCAGGATCTGGCTATTACAAACAATGCTGCTATGAACATGGTCCTTGTGATATGATTGAATGTCTTTTGATTATATACCCAACAGCGGTATTGCTGGATCCTGAGGTAGAATGTTTTCTAATTTTCTCAAAAATCATCATACTGGTTTCCAAAGCAGCTGTACAAGTTTTTACTCCCACCAGCAATGGAGGAGTGTTCTCCTTATCCCATATCCTCTCTAGCATAAGTTGTCATTAGTGCTTTTGATTTTGGCCATTAATTCATTAAAAACAAAACACATGTGTGTGTGTGTGTGTGTGTGTGTGTGTGTGTGTATACCATTGTGCTTGTGTGGGGGTCAGAAAACAACTTGCAGGAGTTGGTTCTCTCTTTTCTACCACATGGTCCTAGAGAAGGCACTCAGTCTGCCAGGCTTGTCACCAAGTGTTTACTCACTGAATCCTTTTGAGTTCATTAAGGTAATTCTTTTCTTTTTTTTTTAGAGACAGGGTTTCTCTGTAGTTTTGGAGTCTGTCCTGGAACTAGCTCCTGTAGACCAGGCTGGCCTCAAACTCACAGAGATCCGCCTGCCTCTGCCTCCTGAGTGCTGGGATTAAAGGCATGTGCCACCATTGCATGGATTAATCAAGGTAATTCTTAAACACAGGGACAATGATCCTGCTTCTCTCAATCTCAAGAAGGGAAACAAGATTGAATCTTAATAAGAACTCCCTACCTTCAGTAGAAAATCGTGTCCCCAGTTTTGTAACTTTTGGTGCCAAGAGGTAACCATGGGTATGGGATGTTTTCCCTAGGTGACATGGACCAGGTCATTCTTCAGTGATAAATTCCTGGTAGGGAGGATAAGAAGATCAGGAAATAAAGACAGAAAAGTTAAGGTAAAAAAAAATCTCATGCAAACTATGCCTTGTGCCAAACACAATTATTAAGAAGCACAGCATCTTCCATAGAGTTTGTAGGGGAAATGAGACAGAGTCAGGAGAAACTCAGCAGGAAGCTGATCAAGCAGTGTTGCACACGGGAACACAGGATATCTCACGTTTGTCACAGGCTGAACACACAGTGTCTGTAGGAAGAATTAGGTTCTCAGGATGTGAAGCCACAGTTCTCCCATGACCCTTGGCCCCAGGCCATTACTGGTTCTTCCAAGCATGTTCCTGGTTTTAGGCAAGGAGCTCTATTTCTTCTCCATACATTAGAGCCTCAGGGAAAGTCTTAGATTGCCCTTGTCCAAAATACTTTGGAGCTCGTGTGCTTTATATCACGGATTATTTGTCTCCAGAGATGAGTACTCTGGGTCAAGGGCAGCTGTAGCTGTTGTCCCATAAGGTGGGAAGGGAGAGTGATCCAGAAGGTACAATGGCAAGCCAAGATGCTTTGGATATAATTCTCATTCTAGCCTGCTGAAAGTCCTTCGACCACTGAGGTTCAGAACTGCCACACGGAACAGAAAATAAAACAGCTTCCTTATTTATATGGTTTTAATATAAAACAATATCATACATAAAAATTCTTTGGAGAGCGTGCAGGAACCTCCACCATCTGTGAACGAGATGGGTATTGGAATAGTGAAGTGTCAGAACACAGTCCGAGAGTGGAGCCGTGTGAGAATTCTGAGTGCGACCTCAGTTTCTTCTAAACACCGAATTGTTCTTGGGATGTGTTTTCATGATCTTCCCAGGTATCATGTTTACTTTAACTGCTGTTCATGTGACTCTATGGAAAAACGTGTTTTTCCATAGCTTATCCTTGTGATTGCATACAATCTCATGTGATTCTCCTTAACCCCCAGAGAATAAAGTGTCTGATGCTCTGAATAAAGCTGGCTATTGGGTGAGACGTTAGTCTGCCTCGGGTTCACACTGCCAACCAGAGCTGTCAGCCTGGAGGAAAGGGCAGCTTTTCTTTAGAAAACATGATTTAAAAGCATGTATTGTGTCTCTTTCTTCTTTTAGGAGTGTCTTGTATTTTATGTTGTCCAGTTCTCACTTATACTAAGTTCTAGAAGGCAAAACTGAGTTTAGTAGGTGGTAACTTTTGTGATTTGGCCAACCTCCCACAGCTGGAATATTGGCAGAGACTTGAAGCGTAACTAAAGCTTTCTTGTAGCCCATGCAGAGTTTAAACACAGAAATAATTAGTTATGCACAGACTACAGGCTCAACATATAGAATTTCCTATAGAGTCACAACTCAAATCTGGCTTTTCTAGTTTTAGTTCACTTAGTGTGACCAACTTGTCTGGATTTGTCTAGGATTTTTCCAGTTTGGGGACTAAAAGTCCGGTTCCCCAGAACTTAACAGTTCCAGGTAAGTTGGGCTGGCTAGCTACCCCATCTCTAAGTGTTCACCCCATAATCCAATGTACTTTGACTTTGCCAACCATGTTGACGTGCTAGCTGTAGCTTTATAAAAGCCAGAACTTATTCATCCTCACTGCTTCCTAAATGAGACATCGCTTACGCCCTAAGATATAGGAAGATCCTTTTACAAGATGGACTAGAGTAGACAAATCCAGCTGGAAGAGTAAGCAGGCAGTTGTCTCCTAGCATGGCATCTGTTTCTGTGACTTTTACCAGTGGGCAGCAAAAACCAAGCCCTACCCAACTCTTCTGCTCTTAGGTTCTGGGCTGGGAAAAAGGCAGGTGCAGGCTGATCTCATACAAATGTGCCCAGGTGTGATTCCCCACGTAGGAGGGCTGGGAAGACATTGCCACGTGTACCTCTCTACGAGGAAATGGGGACAGAGAACTCATCAACTTGTCCAGAGTTGCACAATTGGTGATATCAAACGTACCCAGGGTCTAGCAAAGTCTGAGCACGCTTGACCACTGAGATACATTCCACGTTCCAAGTCTTTTCACACTAGTAGTTTAGGTTCATGGGCTCCTAAAGAGTTTATGTATGGATACTAGAAGAAAACTTGTATATTGGTGTAGTTTCTTATGTGTACATGTGGTGGTTTTGATAGGAATGGCCACCATACACTCATGTTTGAATGCTTAGTCCCCAGGGAGTAGCATTTGAAAGGAATAGAAGGATTAGGAGGTGTGGCCTTATTGGAGTAGGTGTGGCCTTGTTGAAGGAAATATGTCACTGGGGGTGAGTTTGAGGTCTTGACTTAAAGGTCAAGTGTTTCAAAAGCTCTCACTCAGTCTGTGGACCAGGATGTAGCCTCAGCTACATCTCCAGTTGTGTCACCATGCTTTCTGCTATGATTATAATAGATTAAACCTCTGGAACTGTAAGCAAACACCCAATTAAATACTTTCTTTCATAAGAGTTGCCTTGGATATGGTGTCTCTCCACAGCAATAGAACAGTAACTGAGACAGTACATGAATCCTTTAAGAAAAATCAAATTCTTAAAGGAATGAATCAGACATTTCAGCTCTGCAGTTTGTGGATGATGAATGTTTTATGTGTTTAAACATTGCTCCTGTTATAAGAAAAGTGTCAGTGTTAAAAAGCCACTCTGCCTCATACAGGCACTTTCCTGCTATGGGGCTTCAAAGTTACTGGGAAAAATAATTCATCTTACTTTGATACAGCTGGAAAAGCTGAAGTTTTCTTTTCCTGTTTGGTAATCCTTCCATACCCAGGAAATGCCAAGTTCGAATGTTTTCTTTTGACACCACATTTTGCTGTGTCCTCAACAAAGACACGTGACTGAGAGAATAAAAAGGCTACATAATTCAGTGGCCAGGACAGCCTTTTTTCCAACCTCTGCTGAATTTAATTCTGTTGGATACTGAGGAAGAATCATGCAGACTTCCTAGGCCTAAATTCCTTAAAGGGTCTTCCCTAAGGAGTGCAGACTACCCTTTTCCCTTTCTTCATTTTTAATTGTTATTTATGATGACTATGATGAGATGATGATGATGATGATGATGATGTGTGTGTGTCTGTGTGTGTAATGTGTGCCAAGGCACACATGTTGAGACCAGAGCTCAACATTTTGTAGAGTTGGCTCTCTCATTGACATTTATGTGGGTTCCAGGGATTGAATGCTGGTCATCAAGCTTGCACAAGTGCTTCACCCACCGAGCCGTCTTACTCTTCTGAAAGCAGCGTTTGTATAACACGGATCCTGGTCTTCCCTCCCACAAGGTGTCTAGCTGCTTATCAGGCTGGTTATTCACTGTGGAATTTCCAAACACCATGCAGATGTATAGGTGGATGGGAGGCAACACCAAAGACCTACATCTTTATCCAAGCCTTTGGCAGGCCCCACTCCAGTCATTCATTCATTCGTTCATTCACTCACTCCCTCTCTCAACAACAATTACTGGGGTGCCTACTCTGTGTAGCTTTCTGGGGATAAAGCAATGAGCAAAACTGATGACCTCCTTGTCATCATGGGACTCCCATGCAAGGCAGAACTCGACTTACATGTGCTCGCACTTAACAAGGGAAGACTTTATTTTAATTATCCTGTGTCCTCTAATCAGAAGGCCTGGCCTCAGCCTCCTGAGCCGTAACTATGAAGGGAGGCTTCTGAATGCCCATACCTTCTGAAGTGAAGATGAGCAGGGCACAGAAACACATTTGCAGGTGCTGCAGAGGGACCAAGGAGAGCAGAAATGCTGGGAGGGGAAAGAATTGCGATTCCAGAAGAAATTTCATGTGCCTTTGAATTTTGGGCCTAAACTGAAAATCCTGGCTCACTTCTAGGTAGACAGTGACAGCCGGGTCCTGTGCAGCGTGGCATGCAGAATGAGCATGAACCTAGAGGAGGGTAAACAGCCAGCTCAGGGGAGAGAATCCTCTAGGAAAGAGAGTCTAGACTAAACTTCTGATCCTAGCAGCAGGTCTTCCAAGGTGACTCCCTCCCCGGGAATTCCCTGGCCCCTATGGGTGCAGTGCTTTTCAACTGACACGGGCTATTTTACCAAGAATGGAAACACCACGTTCAGTTTCCACAGAATCGCGTTCTTCGGACAGGCCTACACTTGTTAGCCGGAGAAGATGCTGGTGAGCCCCGCTCCATAACATCCTCCAAGGGGAAGAAGAAAGAGATTTCTTTTTGCTCCAGGAAGAAAGTTTAAGTTGGCAGTGGTGACAAAGGACCTCTGCATGGAAAGATCCCTGGCTGTGAGCTCCAGCCACAGAGCCACCATGGGGTTTGACTGTGAAGTTTTAAGTGGCCTGTTCTTTCTGAACCCAGGCTGTTTCCTCCTCCATAAGAGGGAAAACTGTTCTGGATGATCTTTCATGCCTGCTCCCCTGCAGTGTTAAAATCTGAGGTACCAGAGGGAGCCGCTTCTGGTTGCATTTGGTTTGTCCGTCAGCACCTGACAGCTCCAGGCCTCAGCTTTTTCCTCTGAAACAGCAGATACAGAAATGGTATCTACTTCATAGAGTAGGTGTGAAGAGTAAAGGTGATAGCGCATCCTGGTGCTCACTGCAGAGGCGGGGCGCAGTACCAGCCAGCTAGTGTGGGACCCCATTACTGGCTGTATTTTATTTATGACCTGATTTCTTTAAAGGAACCCCACCAGTATACCAAGTTGCAGGAGTTGGGGGGCTACACCCCATTATGTGTTGGTTCTTCTCATAGGATGTCCAGTTTAAGCTACCACATTTAGCAAATGGAAACCCGGGATGCCCAGTTTATTCTGAACTTCAAGGATACAAGGAGAGGAGGGGGAGGGGTGGGAGTGGGGAGGCAGGAGAGACTTGAAAGCTGGAGGATGCTTGACTGTTAGGAAAGCCAGGAGGGAGCTTGCTGGTGAGCGAGGCTAGCAGAATGTGGTACTACTCGTCAGGAGAGGAGGTAGGAGATGGAGGCCAGGTCTGGACTGTGATAGGTCTGGGAGTCATGCTGACGAATGGAACATGGAGGAATGAGTGTGTGTGTGGGTCCCCACACAATTCTAAGTGCCCTTCTACATCACCTGACTCTAGGATGAGAGAGGAGCATTGGGGTAGGCAGGCCACCCTGTTGGGAGCTGGGTTTTGAGAATAGTCTTTCACCTGTCCCATGATAGCAGATTTGATTTTTTTTTCCTTTTTCTTTTTGGTCTGGGAGCACCAAACCTGTAGTAATTTAATAAGTATGTATTTAATGAGTATGTAACTTCATGAGTATGTAATTTAATAAGTCTGCCTGTGAAGGAAGGGCAGGTTGCTTGCTACTGCTGGAAGTAAGCCTGCTGAATGTCTGAGCATGGAGCAGGTCCCTTCTGTTCCTTGTCTCTGGCCCCTTTCATCTCGGTGGAGGCTGTTTCACGGCATTGGAGTCACTGGCCCTGATACAGAGTCCCAGGCTCTGATGGTCCTGCTCAGATGAGGTGCCCAATAGCGGCAGCAGGGAAGGAGGAAAGTCCACATCGCCATAGTAGAATGGCAGGTGAATTTGTCATTCTCTGCTCACTGACAAGGGCGTGCCCAGGCTAGATCTCTCCTCAAACTTGACTAAGCGCATGTCAGAACAGCTGGAACAAGTTCATCATTTCCTCTACTGAGCCAGCTTGAGGTCCCCGCAGCTCTAAGCGCCCTTCCACTCCACCCGACTCCGGGATGAGAGGGAAGCGTGGGGGTGGACAGGTGGCTCCGTGGGGCTTTGGGAACAGCCTGTCCTCGATCGCTGTCCCGCGGAGATGGCAGAGATGGCGGCTCATCCCCAGTTCATTGCTGGGGTGGGGAAGGCTGAACTGCGTGTTCTCTGCTGTTCCATCTGACTCATCTCTAAATCCCCAACTGGGAGAAACATTTTTGGGGGTAAATTTATAAGAACTGGAAAACTTGCCTTTTTAAGAAATTGTTTTATTTATTTTAGTGGGTGGGCATTTTGCCTGCCTGTAAGTCTGTGTACCACGTGTGGGCCTGGCTTCCCTGAGGAAGTCACATTTCCTGGAACTGGAGTTTTTGACGTTTATGAGCTACTGTGTGTGGGCTGAGCCATCTCTCCAGCTCCCAAATTTATCTTTTTTTGTGTGTTTGGTTAATTGTTTTACTTTTCTTTCTC
>JAQHUG010000098.1:6516677-6560654 GCA_028555095.1 Dicrostonyx torquatus
TCTAAGTTAATAGAGTCCAAAAGGTTTCTACATATCAGTCACAGAATGTTAGTTCAGACAGAGAGGTGGGAGGGAAGCACTCCTCCGGAGGGCGGGAACTGGCCCAGGATAAGTGATTAGCCTCTAGGCCTGCAATGTTCCAGTCTCACCACAGTACTGAACTCCTACCAGTCAGCCCCTCCAGACACAGCTCCTTCCAGGGATTCTTGTTCGTGATAGACCTTCTCTCTACTCAATATGTTTCAGGCAACAACATCAATCTCAACTTAAAGTGAGTCATTCTCTCCCTGTGTGCTAGGTATAGATACTGTATTTTACTTAAATAGAAGGTAAGTTTTGGAGTAAGTTTAATAATTACCATTTTGGGCTAAGAAAATGAAACCCAGAGAGATGAATCGACATACAGATATAGTGTGCTCAACTCGTTCTGGTTTCCTTGTGAATTCCTATTGAAAAAAATGTTGAGTTCAGTCTATGCCCCCAGTCTTGGGCAAACCGAGACAACTGACAGAGGTGGGAGCTTCTAGGGCAGAAATAGTTTGATTTTTCCTACCCTCCAAATCCACTAAAAGCAGCCAAACATATTGGGACATTAAGTAAGCTTATTACACTATTCAGTGATTGTGTGTGGAAGGAGGGGCTGTGTGTTCATGTGGAGTGCATATATATTTATGTGTGTGATGTGGGATTCCCCTCTGTATGCTGCGGATATGTTTTATTACCATTGGTTAATAAAGAAGCAATTTTAGCCAATGGCTTAACAGAATAAAGCCAGGAGGAAAATCAGAACAGAGATAGAGAGAGAGTTGGCAGAGTCAGAGAGACACCATGTAGCTGCAGAAGGAGACAGACACCATGGTAACCTTACTGGTAAGCCACAGCCTCTTGTCGATACACAGATTAATAGAAATGGGTTAATTCAAGATGTAAGAGCTAACTAGAATATGCCTGAATCATTGGCCAAGCAGTGTTGTAATTAATACAGTTTCTGTGTGATCATTCAGGTCTGAGCAGTTGGGAAATGAATGAGCAATCTCTGTCTACATGTGTGTATGTGTGTGAGGGGGGTAGGAGTTGTGTGTTTGTGTGTATGTGCACATGGAGCATGTGTGTGTGTGTGTGTGTGTGGTAGGACTTGTGTGTATGTGAACATTGAGTGTGTATGTGTGTGTGGGTAGGAGTTGTGTGTTCCTATGTAGTTGCACGTGGAGTGTGTATGTGTCTGTGGGTAGGAGTTGTGTGTTCCTGTGTAGTTGCATGTGGAGTATGTGTCTGTGTGGGTAGGAGTTGTGTGTTCGTGTGCATGTGTCTGTGTGCAGTCAACCTTGAGGGTCTTTCCTCAGTAGTCATCCATCTTGCTTTTGAGACAGGGTCTCTCACTGAGACATGGAGCTTAGTGATTTGGCTAGGCTAGTGGGCTAACTAGCCCAGCATCTCCCTGTCTGTGCCCTTCCAGCCCTGGGACTGCAGGTGTGCTCCAGCTCTTCACACAGGTTGGGGGTCTACAGTGAACACCAGTCCTCATGCCTGTGTGACAAGCACCTTATGGACTGAGCCATACCCAGTCCCTTATCAATACTTAAAATTCAAATATTTTACTTAGACTCTCCAGATTTTATTATAATTTTACCTGACTTATTTTGAGGAAAGAACATCTATGAATAATATTTTCATCATATACTTTTGGGAAAACTTTTAATTATAAAAATATATGTATAGGGGTGCATGAGTCTCCTTCTGTTTCAAGGGCTCGATAGGACACTGCCAAATTCTGTTACTATTTAAGATTTTGATATTGTTTGCTGCAGAAAATGTCTTGTTTGATGTTGCATTACAATGTTCTGTCCCAATCCTAGGTTCACTGTCACTGGCCAGGTAAGGAGAAGCAGGCACTGGCCATGAGTTGACAGAGAACAGTATTTCAAGAGAAATGTCAAGAGGGTTGTGTCATTGTGGCAGAGCTGAGTCTTACTTTCCTTATCTTATGCTATCCTAATGTTATCTTAAAAGATAACATTTTTAAATAATTTATTACTGAGTTTTAACTCACCCCAAGAATACACGAACTGTTTCAAATGTCTCTCTGCCTAAGGCCTAAGATACACCACCACCAGAGAAAAAGAGAAATAATTGACTTGGATCTACCCCAAGCATGTCCGACCATGGCTTCCCTGCAGAGGGCGCCGTGGAGCCTCAAGAGCCTCTAAAGGAGACCCTGAGGTGGAGCCCTAACAGTTGCCCATGAGTTCTTGCCTTTCATTGTAACACCGATTCTGTGTTACCCTCTCGGTACGGTTCCCGCGCCACTGTACCGAGTGCAAGCCGGGCAAGGGCCTGGAGATTGAAAGAACACACAAAGCGACCTGGGTCGTTCGAAAGATCAGCCGAATGCCGTTTATTGAACTTTGGGGAAGTCCTTACACACCTAACTGCTGCACAAGGAATTCCCCCCAGGCAGGTGGGAAATTGCCACACCTAAACTGGAGTAAACAATGTCCCACACCTAATCACCAGGGGGCAGAGGGAGCGTAAACACAAACAGTTTCAGCTGGCTTACCAGAAACAGTCCTCAGTAACCCCAGGAGCAGGGGGCAGACCCGGGCCCTACATTTCACGGGCTGTAGGGCTGTTGCCTTTGTTTTTTGGCTTCAGGGCGTCAGTGAGTATATTATGCTCAGTGAAGCACTCTGATCATGATAGAGCCAGGCTCTCTGCCCCGTGGGTGTCTATAAAGTCTAGATAATTTTCCCCTAGGTACTTTTGGTGGCATGATCACAGCTTGTGTTTTCCCTTGTAGGTCTAAGGGGACCACGAAAGGAGTTGCAATTGCTTTCTGGAAGGGGCGGGTGTCTGCGTCAATTCCCTCAAACAAGTTTTGACATTTCTTCTGAAATATCATCGTCTGTCGATTCACTGCAAGTGTCTGCCGTGCAGGCCTTCCCTGCTGGCAGTGACTGTGGAACGGGGAAGGTGACACAATGAAGGAGCCATGACCCGTGGTACCACCCAGTACCTAGGCCCAGAAGGTCCGGGAAGGCTTCTGTCTGAAGCAGCTTTTCTTAGGAGTTTGTGTGAGCACCGTAGCATTGCTTGCAGCCAGGGAAGGCTGTTTAGTTCCCACCCAGCGGGCACCTGGTGCCGACCTGTTCTTGCTGGATTGACTGGAGAAGCCAATAGTCCTGATCTCTTTGAATTTCCACCTCTGCTTTCCAGGATCTAGGTAGAAGATGAAAGGTTTCAGTTTTGCCTTTGGTCTGTTCTCCGCTGTGGGATTTCTCCTTTGGACTCCTGTGACCGGGCTCAAGACTCTCCATTTGGGAAGCTGTGTGATCACTGCAAACCTCCAGGCAATACAAAAGGATTTTTCAGAGATTCAGGATAGCGTGGTACGTAAAGGAGGGATCCATATTTCCTGTCTATCTGTCCTCTTCCTCCTTTATCTGTTCCTTCTCAGGGTATCTCTGATAGTGTGTTAATGGAAACAGGAGAGACTCCAGTCCTGGACAGTATAATTCTAAGGGATGCCTGTACTTAATAGTTTAAAAATGCCTCTCATGGGTCCCTAGTGGAGAATAGGCCAAAGGTTGTGCTAGCTAAAACTCTGGCAGCAGCCAATGACCTGTCTTTTCTTGTCCTTTCTCCTATTTAGCAAGCCGAAGATGAAAACATAGACATCAGAATCTTAAGGACGACTGAGTCTCTACCAGACACAGAGGTGTGGACTTGACCTGGGGAGCTCTGGCGGGGAGGTAAAGGCAGAGCTTCTCCGTCAGGCCTGGTCTTGTCTTCCTTCTCATTCATTCACTTCTCGGATGCTCTCTTTGCAGCATTCGGAGAGGTGCTGTCTCCTCCGCCATTTAGTGAGATTCTATCTGGACCGAGTATTCAAATTCTATCAGAACCCTGACCATCATATCCTCCAAAAGACCAGCAGCCTCGCCAATTCTTTTCTGATCATCAAAAAGGACCTCTCGATTTGTGTGAGTAGAGCTTGGGTACATAGTTTAAACCATGGAGCAGCCAAGCTTTGTTTTCCTATTCTGTGACTGGGTAGAGAAGTTGAATCCAACATTACAAAATAAAACAGAACACCACACTGAACCAACCAAACAAAAAGGTGTTGAGTCATGTAACTCTTCAGAAATACTCCATTTATCAAAAAAGTGTTCTATTCAAAAAGCACTTTAAAAAGTCTGAAGAAAGATAAAATGCTGGCTGTCTGACATTTATGATTATTACCTAGTACCCGTGAAACGAGATTTCCCCCATGGTAATGCATTCTACAATCCTACTAGGGCATTTTGTGCTCAGGTGGTCAGTCAATAGGCTATTGGACATGATCTTGGGTTGTGTTAGACCTTAGAATTGCATTCTTTCTATAACGGACTGTGTTTGCTCTGGAGCCTCCGAGACAGGAGCTTTGGTAGGAAGCCAGTGAGGAACAGGGACCAGAAACTCCTTCAGTACTACTTCTTTCTAAAAGGACTCAGTGAGCTCCATATTTGAAACTGAAAAGTTGGTTTTTAACCTACGTGATGGTTAGTTAAATGATCCCAAATGATGACCCATGAAGAGACTTTCCTACAGAAATGTAGAAAATGACTATTTACAGGATTATAGGTAAAACCGAATTCTTTGCTTATGCCAAGCAAGGGCAGAAAAGCCAAGTTTTAAAATAAAATTAGATACTTTATTTTATGACTCAGCAGTCAAGAGCACTGACAGAGGACCCAAGCTGGATTCCCACCAACCACATGGTGGCTTAACTCCAGTCTTAGGGACCCGACACCCTCTTCTGGCCTCCACTGGCACTGCATGAATGTGGCACACACATATATATGCATGCAAAGTGCCATATACAGTAAAAGGTAAAAACAAACCTTACCATTCTTTGGGTCTTTTTCAGCGTTCCCATATGGCATGCCATTGTGAGAAAGAAGCAATGAAGAAATACAACCAGATTCTGAGTCACTTCTCAGAGGTATGTCCTACTTTTGTAGGGACTGTGGTAGGTGTGTTTTTGGAACTGAGACTATAGATACGTGGGAGGTATATTCATGTTGATAAAAATCAGGTTAATAGTTCACTATGGTCTCAGGGACCATCCCAGGCTCTAGAAGAATGCTTTCTCTACATGATGCCCTACCAGTGAAGAATTTCCAATGTGCACACACATGCATATCTTCAAAACCACTCACTTACAATATCATATATACCCATCTATCCTGTTTCTCACATTGATACTTTTGCACATCTGCCTAGAAATTCTAAGTCAACTCCTCACTGACTTCTTCTTCCTCCTCCTCCCCCTCCTCCTCTTCCCAGTTCAGGATTCAGCCTAGGCATCACCTCCAGGAAGGTAGTGGATGCTTCTCCCAGAGTTGGCTACCTCTTACCATGATGCGGGCACTCCTATCACTTAGTCACCAGACTGCATTTCAGTTACTGTTCCTGCTTGTTCCCTTCCTCAACCAAGAATTCCTTATGGGCAAGGATTGTCATTCACTTCTGAACTGGTCCAGTACTTGACATGTCAATATTTATTAGATCTAAGTATACACAGTAGGGAACAGTCACAGACAACACAGACATGCACATAGACAAACATATATCACACACAATTCTTGAGGAAATGGCCTTATTATTTCGATTTGTGTGAGTCAAGTTCTCTCTGAGCCTCTATTCCCTGTGTAAGACCAGGGCAGTGGGCTCAGTAGTCTTCCTTCCTTCTGTGAAAATTTGATATGCTGTCGCCTCTTATAGTCTTTTCATCTTGAAAAGAATGCTTTTGTTACTAGCCCAGCTGACATGCTGACAGGAGGGAGGATTGTCCCTGGGCAAATGTCTTTTGCATTTCTGACAGCATGTATCTACTCTTCCTTTAGCTTGAGCTTCAGGCTGCAGTAGTAAAGGCATTGGGGGAAATAAGTATCCTTCTGAGATGGATGGAGGAGATGATATAGATGGAAGTGATGAGGCTGCTGAGAACACTGGCACCCAAAAGTCCCAGACCTCCTTACCAGGAAAACATGGTCCTAGATGCTGCTGAGAACACTGGTACCCAAGAGTGTCTGCCCTAAGTATGATGAAGACATGGCCCCAGATGTTGCTGAAAACATTGCTACCCAAGAGTTCCAGTCCTCAGTACCATGAAGACATGGCCCCAGATGCTGCTGAGAATATTACTACCCAACAGAGTCTGTCCTAAGTATACTGAAGACATGACCTCAAACCACCACCTCTTTGTCATATAATTTATTGTTAGTCACAGTGTATGTTATTTATGTATTATTGGTTTCCTTATGTGGATGCCTTTGTGTGTCCCCAATATTACCTTACATTGTAGTTTTTTTAAAATTTTCTATCTTTTCTACTGATAGCTGTATTTATTCATTAATATTGTATTTATTTTCTACTGAACTTCTATTTATTTTATATTTAATAAATAAAAACACAAGACCTTAAAAAGATTATATTTATAACCTGCCCAGAACAGGTGATGTATTTTCATATAGTAAATGAGTCCTTTAAGTTCCAGAAGAGTGACTACAGGAGTACATGCTTAATTAAGGGGATACTTATTGCTGAAGCCTAATGAGTCAAGTGAGCCAATGGCTTCTTGGTATGAATTTTGGAAGAAGACATAAGATATAAAATTATCTTTGGAAGATGATATCAGACAGGAAACATCTTACAATTATTGAACATTCCAACCCAACTTCCCAGACTCAGATGTGCGTATCTTCCGGCTAGGGACGCCTTGGCCCTTATGTATTTCTAAATAAAGTTTTCTTCGAGTGATAGTGGCCTGAACTTGAAAATACTGCTAGCGAGGAATACAATTGAGGGGGAGCTTGAATCTCAGTTTCACGCAGGATCCTCTGGCTTCCTCGGAAGGAAGATGTGTGAGGATCTGGGCTCCTTTCTTCTTTCTCCTGTTGATCCATCTCCAGCTCCGTGTCCTAACTCATTGCCACCTCCAATCCTGTGATTGACCTCAGTGAATGACAGATGGAATGAGGGGCTTGGGCCTTCTGGGTCTCAGCTCTCCAGTTCTGAGCACTGCCCAATGGACACTTCTATTTTCTTTCTTACCCTTGCTTGGTTCATTACACTCTTGTATTAGGCACCTTGATTATGGCACCAATTTTAGTGGGCTCAGGTTCTAGGACAAAGGCTTAGAACATGTGGATGCACTATTGCTCCAGAGTCTTCCCAGGGAAGGGTACGAGCCATCTCCCGGGGCCCTCCCATTTGGATTTTCTCCAGTCATTCAGGCTAGTTTGTTGCTGGATCAAGTCTTTGTCTTTGTTTAATCAAAATGTTTTCTTTCCAAGTGCTCTTCAGGCTGAGCTTTCCTGGTCCCAGGAGCTAGCTTCTGACCTGGCATGGGTCCCTTCTTCCTTTCCCCTCCCTCAGAACGGTGTCCTCTAGTTTTGTAATGTTCATTGTCCCAAGTCAGCTTGGCTCCTTGGAGTCTACTGTTGCCTCTTTTTAATGCCTCCAATTTCTTCCTTGACAGACTTTTAAGAATTAAAATTTTTATATAAGTAATAACTAGCCAATAGAGAAAATTGGAAAAATGGAGATAAATGTGAAGAAGAAAAATTATAATCACCCTTATTCTCACAACCATAGAAAACCATTTTAAAACATTCATTCTCTCTTACTCTCCCTCCTAATCCCTCTCTCTTCATCTTCATCCCTTTCTTGGTTGAGTTTACATCATGACTGAATTCTCATTCCCTCCGCAGGATCCATCCATCTTCTCTGGGTTCTTCATATGGTTGTACTTGGCTTATATGGTACAAATGAGAAATTCAGCAGTGGATTAGGGCTTGAGGGAGAACTCCAGGAAGGTGGGCTACTGGAGGACACACACTAACGAGGGGCTCACAGAGGTTCCCTGAGCTGCAATGGAGGAATCAGTGCCCACCCCGCTCTCAGTTCTTATTTGTGCAGTTGAGTGAACCATAGTTTGAAAATGTTAAGTTGGAAATTCTGAAAGCAGTGATCTGTGACTTTAAAATGACTTTTATTATAGTGTGTTGTTACTGCTGCTAGTCTTTTATGGTGCCCAATTTATCCATTAAGCTTTAACGTAAGTGAGTATGTATGTATATATAGAAGAAAATGCAATGTAGTGAGTCTTCTGTCTGAGGGTTCTGTACATGCAAATTCAACCAGTTCTGGATAAAAAAAAATTTTTGAAAGAAAATCTGTATTGAACCTGCATAGACATTTTTCTTCTTCATTCCCTGACAGTCTCCCAGCTATTCACATAGCTTTTATATCATAGTAAACATTATAAGTAATCTACAGATGGCTAAGGTTCACAGGAGGATGTGTAGGTTGTGTGTAAGCACTACACCATTTTATATAAGGAGTGGGATGTCCATGGAGTTGAATATCCATGTGGAGAGAGGACAGCATGGAAAACAGTCTCCCATGAAAACAGAGGGTCATAATGATTGTAGCTTCAGCTATCCCAATGAAAGACATAGAATAGTGGGAGGGGACTACAAAAATGAGCATTGTCATCAAGTACTTATGGGAGGCACTGTATTGGGAACTTCATATACGTCGTGTTTCTTACTCCTCAGAGTAGGCTGGTGAAGAAGGCAGTATTATCACCATCTTTTCTACAAGTGAAGATGTATCAGGGATGCTCACAGGCAGCAGAACCAAAGCTTGATATAGGTGGCCTGATTTCCTTCACGCAGGCACTGATGATGGGGCTAAGGAATGGCTGCAGGCAAGAGGTAGAGAACTGCCTCCCGATACCTACAGTCCAAGTTCACACGGCCATCGGTCAGGAGGTAGAGAAGTGTCACTTTGGTGGGTGGATAAAATGACCAGGGCGGAGACGGCACTTGACCCGATGGTGGCTGTCAGCGCTGAAAGTGCTGAGCCTTTCTGCCGAGCTGTGAAACTACCCATTGATTTCCCGGTGACACCTATCTGCACAGCATCTCTGTTGAACGTCAGTCTCCTCTCTTTCTAAACATGCTTCCTCAACAAACATAATTGCAGTGGGCTTTCTCTGCAGATCGCAGGAGAAATATGCTTAACTCAGAATGGCCCTACCAACTCTGCTAGGCTGTGCATGAACCACATCCCCTCTCCGGTGAGAAATTGATATAAAATGGTAGCTAGACCATACATCAAAACAAAACTCTGACCTGCTGTCTGCAGCAGTCACCCAAGGAAAGCAGCTCGGCATCTGCAGCCTGAGGAGTCAGCCTACCATTAACCTTCGGTCAGATGTCCTGCTCTTTAGGTAGCTCATGCTCTCTATCAACAAACTCAGAAAGCATTAACCCTTGTAAGCAATTGGCTCCAAATGACCAGTTTATTAATAACTGACCCAGAAATTCTAATACGTAATCCCCAATCAACTCCACAGGATGCCCGGTTTAGGCCTAGATCGCTACAGACTCTCCAGGCCAACTGCCTAAAACCAGAGCACAGCTGATGGTGTCCATCTTGTCCACAACAAACCTCCCCACACACCTCCGCCCACTCTGGAGTCTCTGCTAAGACACAGGAGATGGAGCAAGCTCTACAAGGACAACCTCTCCCTGTCTTCACCCAGTAGTTTGTTTTTGTTGCTGTTGGAGATATTTCTACAGCGCTCTATCAGTGTGGAAGCGGTAGTATCGTACAGGCAGTTCTGCATTTGTTTCCACACGCTGGATTCTACCACGTCTCAGGGCAGCAGACGAATCTGCTGTCATCCTTCCCTTTCATAGCCCAGAGGAGCCTGTGTGGTTCGGCACCTGAAGTGGGTTTATATGATCAGGCAGGCCAAATGGATGGTCCCTTGCTCTGGATGCCGGGAAGCCTGGATTCACTTTCCCTCTGGTGAGAGACAGGCTCCTTTTCAGAAGGCAGAACGTCCCATACGTAGGAATGAGGGCCAGAGATTCGTGACTCAAACAATAGAAAGGACCTGCTCTGTCCCTCGTTTCCGCCATGACTTTGAGGCAGTCCAAATTCTCTGTTTTCAGAGTCAGGCCTTTCCAGCCTAATTTGCTCTGACTTGTTGTGTCCTTCTCCACATAGATGGACAAGACTTTCATTTCCTTGCTGGAACCTTCGGTTCCTAGAGGAACAGACTGTGTTTTTTCCTCAGGTTCTAAATATTCCCCGCTCCACCCACCTTAGCATACCCCACCAAATATATGTCTTCAGCAACTACTCAATCCAAAAGTAAGAGAGAGGACAGTGTTCAAATAAAAAATTAAGATGTAAAAACAAACAAACAACCCCAAATTCCATTTTGTTTGTTTGTTTGTTGCGTAGCTGGACCTCTGCTGGGAACTCCGCTTTGCTCTCAGGGCAGGCGGCACAGCAAAGGGCAAAAGCAAGATGAGCTACAGCCACTCCCTGTTTCACTGGAAGGCCAGGAGAACACAGGTGACACACTCACCTCAGCTCTCATAAGAGGAGTGAGTCAACCTTTAACGGGAAGACGCAGCGCTCAGAGGCCAGGAGGCCATGAGTCAGGAGAGCCTGATGCCACTCAGAGCGTGTTCTCTGTCTTACTAACCGAGCGCAGGGAACGTGCTGATCAGTTCAGAGAGGGAAAGTGGTTTGTCAAAGGTTGCACAGTAAGCTGTGGCAGAGGTGGAGCTACAGTTAAAGTCCTGGTGCTTCCAGTAAACTTAACCTCAATTCATTCAAGAATGAACTAACGCCATCCAGATTAGAAGCAAAGGCTCTCTGTGTCTGTGGAGGACTTCTTATTTAGGTCGGACTGGCCAATGAAAGCCACCACAAGCTGCTACTATAAGAAGTCTTGGTAAGAAGACAGAACTTATTAAGCAGACACAAAACCCAACTATATTTCTACATCTCAACAATACCCTAATGGAACCTGAAATTAAGTAAAAATTGCTAATTACAGTAATACCAAGACTTGAAATACTTGAAGATAACTTTTGAAAGAGCAGGGCTGGAACAACGGCTCAATGGTTAAGAATACATACTATTCTTGCAGGGGACTAGGTTCCATTCCAAGACTCTGAATTGGGTGGGTGGCTCACAACTGCCTGTGACTCATCAGGGCATCTTATGCCCTCTTCTGGTCTCTTTGGGCACTGCACTCAGGGTTCAAATTCACACTCACACACACACACACAATTAAATTAAAATAGTGGGGCTAGAGATAAATCTCAGTGGTTTAGAGCTCTTACTACTCTTGTAGAGGACCTGGGGACAGTTCCTAGCACCCACATGGGGGCTCACAGTCACCTGTAACCCCAGTTCCAAGGGATCTGATGCCTTCTGGCCTACATGTGGTATGCATAGACTCACACAAGCAAGCAATATGTCCATAAAATATATAAATAAATAAATAAATAAATCTTTTAAAACCTTTTAAGTTTGAAGGATCTATTTTTCATCTTTCTATGTGTGGTACACACATATGTGGGTATACATGTCTGCACGTGTATGGGTGCATACATGTGGGGTTGTGTGTGTGTGCGTGTGTGTGGAAACCCCAGGCTGATGTTGGGGATCTTCCTCACTTGCTTGTTCTCTGAGGCAGGGTTTCTCAGTCAAACTAGAACGTGCTGGTACGGTGGCTTGTCTTGCGAACCGTCTTGCTCTGGGGATCCCGTGTCTACCTTCCCGGGCTGGAATTATAGATGGAAAGCTACACCCACCAGGCATTTTGTAGGCTCTGGGAATCAGAACTCCAGTCCTCAAGCTTTCACAGCAGACTCTTTGGCTGCTAATCTCTCTTTCGAGACCTGAGAATTGTGCTGGAAGCTGTGAACAGTTACGGGGAAGAAATGAGATGAGGAGCAGCGGAGGAGAGCTCTGCCACGTTCATGAGTGAGAAGACGCCACAGCTTAAGATGCCCAAATTGCCCAGGGCGACCTATACAGTGCATTACAACGACAGTAAAAGTTCTGCAAGTGTCCTTTAGACAGAATGAATAAAGTAGTCGGGCGGTGGTGGCACACCTTTAATCCCAGCATTCAGGAGGCAGAGGCAGGCGGATCTTTGTGAGTTTGAGGCCACCCTGGTCTACAGAGCGACTTCTAGGACAGTCTGGGCTATTACACAGAGAAACCCTGTCTGGAAAACAAACAACCAGAACCAAGAAACAAATAACAACAAAACACTTACCATGAAACAGAACAGAGCAGATCATAATTGTATGAAATATTGGAATTTGAAAAATAAGAAAATGATAGGATTAGTACTACTTGACCTCAAACTCATGCAAAATGTTAACAAGTGAGACAATGTGAAATTAGTGTGAGGCTAGACAGACAGAGCACAGGATAGACGAGAAAATCAGGGAGAGGCCTGTACATGGAGGGACAACTAATTTTCAGAAACTCTCTGGAGGCATAGAACAGTCGTCTTAAGAAAAGGCGCTGCAACAATCCCAGCAGCTGAAGCAAGAGGCTAGCCAGCGCATTCTAACCCGAGCTACAGCATGAGAGCCTGCTGAAAAAGAAAGAAGCAAAAGATGGATGATTGATAGATAGGTTGCCTGTCCCAAGCGTTGAGAGGGGTGTGGAAGAGCAGAGATGACCCTATGCTGCTACGAGTGCTGGGAAGGGACAACTGAATAACTGAATATCCGTACAGAAAACAACTCCCATCTATACTCCATTCTTTAAAACTTCATCACAATGGACTATAGTTCTAAGTGTACATCCTACGACTGTAAGCCTCGCTAGATGACACTTGGATGTTTTGAAAACCTTGTGGACTTTGAATTGATTAGTTGCTTAGATGTGCTTAGACATGACACTGAAATCACAGGCCATGAAAAAACACGTCTGTAATCTGAACTTCATCAAAGTCTTTTTTAAAGCTGTTCATTAAGAGCCATCTTTAAAAAATGGAAAGAAAATTCATTGTCCAGAGAGCATATTTGGAAGCCCTCTATCTGTAAGAACTTATACCCTCTTTGAATGCTTTCTATCTGAAGAAACTTACATCCTAGAAGTACAGAACAGTCGGAATTTGACGATAAGAAAACAGTGCAATAAAAATTAGGCAAAAGATTTGAACAAAACCCAAAATAGATAAAGAGGTGCCAGAAAGGTGCACAGAGAGGCGCTCACCATTGCTTCCATTTGCGTAAATGCAAACTTAACGGTGAGACAGATGACACAACACTGCCATTAAACAGAATTAAGACTGTCTACACTGGGTACAGTGGCATCGGCCTGCGGTCCCAGTCTTTGAAGGCTGAGGTGAGAGGGTAGCCAGTTCAAACTGGCATGAGCTACAGTGTGAGGCTCTGTTTAAGGAAGGAAGGAAGGAAGAGAAATTAAGAAAGGAAGGAAGGAAGAAAAAGTAAGAAAGAAAGGAAGGAAGGAATGAAGGAAGGGAAGGAAAATAAAGGAGAGAGAGAGAGAGAGAGAGAAAGGAAAAGCCTCTCCCAAGTGTTGAGCGAGTGTGCTGTGTGGAAGAACAGAAATAACTCTACACTGTGGTGGGGGATGTGAAATGGATGACAATGGCTTCAAAAAATTGTCTGATGTTCTGTACAGTAGGTAATGGCCATGTTTTTGGTCTTGAATGTATATCAAGTTTGTTAAGTCTGTAGCAAGCAAAAGTAAAAGTATAACTAGCAAATATCAGACAGAAGGAAGCAAAAGACAATGAAACACCAACCAGTTCATGGCTTATAACACTGCGTAGAGAAACTGGACTAGCCCAAGTGAGGGAGCCAGCAGAAAGCAACGGGAGCTTCCAAACACCCAGAGGAACCAGGGGGAGAATCTGAGAGTTCCTGTGAAGACAGTCCTGGGTAGGGGCCTCCCTGGCCTCCAGACAATGAGCTTCCTGCTTCCATTGCTGCTTCCCGCCTCCCACGGTGGGCATTTTATATGGGACCAACCTTAGTAACTCCTGCTGGCGGTGCTTTACTTTTTAGCGTTTGCACCCTAGGGCTGTTTTGCTCTTCTCTCTTCTTGTTAACAGGTGGAGGTGGCCAGCCTGACCCAGGACATCACTATAAATAAAGATGCTGAAGTCTGTGACAAGGAGGTCCTCCTCGCTCCTGTAGTCTGCTTTCAACAGGCTTCATCAGTATGCCATAAGTTACCAGTATATATACATTCCAGGCACTTCCTTAAAAGTCAAGCAAGCCTTTTCCGCATGCCTGATCACCCACTTTCTAGGTATTTATCCAAGAGAAAACAAAGTGCATGTCTGTGCAAAGACTTGCACCTGATTGCTTATTTGAGCTTCATTTTAGATCACTAATTATCAGAAACACCCTACATGTGCATACATAGCAAGCTGTGGGGTATGTGTGTGTTATCTTGATGCTGGGGAAGGTTCTGTAGGCTCTGCCTATATGAAATCTCATCACATTGTATGCCTTAAATATGTGCGGCGTATTTCATGCCAATCATAGCCCAATAAGGCTGCTGGAAACAACTCAATTCAAAGTGACAGTCTGAAGGCACTAGGGTGGTAACAGGCAGGCGTAGCTCCAGGGCCAAGATTCAGAGAAGGGAAAGCCAGAGAACTGAGCCTCGCACTGGGGACCACCTTTTCCATAGAAATGTAGTTTAAATTCACAAAAGCGAATGCAGTTTTAGGAGACTGAGAAGCTACATAGACTTTTCTAAGACCTGACAGACCTAAGACAACAAACACACAGCATACTCAGAGCCTACTGAAGAAGAGCGCGGACAACCTCCTGGCTGGGCTTCCCGAGACCCTAAAGACCCCAGGGGTAATGATGACTCAGAGGTGGGCTAACTAGTAGGAGGAGAAAACAAGCTCGGGATAATCTCAGGCTGTAGAATAAGGTGACTCGCAGTTCCCCGTCTCCTCACCTTCTCCAGAGGCAACTATTAGTTTGCTGTAGAAGAACAAGCTGAGCTTAAATTTTATCTTTGTGAGCCTGCAAGATGGCTTAGTGGGTTAAGATGCTTGGCACCAAGCTTAAGGAACTGAGTTTGATCCCCAGAACTTGCATGGTGGAAGAAGAGAAACAATCCCACAAGCTATCCTCTGACCTCCATGTACATGCATATACACAAACACACATATTAAATTTAAAAATGTATCTCTGTTGACCTGTCTATAATCTCTCTATATATACATATATATGCAGATCTCTGAGATTTTCCAAATATGAAGACTGGACCTCAAATAGAATAACCAACAGCAACATGTGATATGCTATGTGATAAAGCAGTGGGGTTAAAAGAAGATATCGAAACGACATGGAGATAGGGTTATTAGATATATATCCTTCAGAGAAACTGTGATAAGTATATACAAGGAAATAAAAGACAAGATTGTTTCATATTCTAATCCTGAAATGGAACCATAGAAGTGAAAATATTTGAAATTCTAGAACTAGAACAATTCAAAATTTTTGAATTCATTGTATAAAACTGAACTGTAGATTAGGTGTAAATAAAGAGAAAATTAATCGACAAGAACATGGGTCAAAGAAAAATGTCTAGAAAGGAACAGAGAACAAAAAAATTATATAAAAGACTTCATCTTTGAAGATGAAGGTTGTCCTGGGCTCCTCCACGCTCCCATCAGCCATGTCTGTGGGGGAAACATGTGTCCCCATGAATCTGACCAATACCGCATACCAGAGGTCCCTGAAGGAAAGACAAGAGAGTCTGGGAAAGAAGCGGTATTTCTAGAGATGATGAACCAATGATTTCAAAAGCTGGCTAAAGGCACATATTAGCATTTCAATGCGATATCCTGCCCTCCCCCATAGGCTCACGCTAAATGTTTGGTCCAGCTGTTGGCTCTGGTTGGAGAGCTTGTGGAAGGCTTAGGAGGTACCTAGAGGAGGCGGGACACTGGAGTAGATCTTCAGACCCCGTGTCACCCCTCTCTGACTTACCATAGCAGTAACTTGCAGAGCCGGGGATTCAGTCACAGTGTGCATGGTTTGCGTGTTTCCCATGCACTGGACTGTCTCCTATATGCCTAGAGCTGGGGCTAGAACCAAGTTTTTATTCCAGGTAGTTCCTGTTTTAGGTAGTTCCTGTCCTATGGGCTTAGGATAGTAACTAAACCTTGCTTTGGCTTCTGAATCCAAAAAGACAGAGATAATCTGTCTAATCTATCTCACAGGGCTTCAGTGACTATCATATTGTAAGATGTATTTTGTAAAGTGTTGCATAACTGCTGGTTTATTGGAGTAGAGCAGAGAGTCCCACCCACCCTCCCAACCTTGCCAGCAAGGGAGGCAACATTGTCATTTACTTCCACTGAGTTACAATGCAACCAAAGAACTTGTCGCCATACCTAGGGTTCAGACACCCACAGACACAGCTCATAGACGTGGAGGGGGCCAGACTAAACGGGGCTTGGTGACAACCTTAATCTTCAAAGATGAATTACCACGAAAGAAAACAAGCTGGGCACAGTGGTCTTGATCCAGTAATAGGAACCAATGCCACGGTTACTGATGATCACTGTTCTATTGCTGTGGAGAGAGATCTCATGATGAAGGCAATTCTATGAAAGAAAACCTTTAAATTGGGGGCTGGCTTACGGTTTCAGAGGCTTAGTTCATTATTATCACCGTGGGGAGCCTGGCAGCATGGTGTACAGTAGTAGCTGAGAGCTGTATTCTGGTCTGCAGGCAGGCATGCACACACACACACACACACACACACGCACGCACGCGCGCACGCACACACACGCTCGCACACACGCACACACACACATGCACACACACACGCACGCACGCACGCACACATGCACACACACACATACACACACACATAGAGAGAGAGAGAGAGACAGAGACAGAGACAGAGAGCAGAAAGAAAGACAGAAACACTGGGCAGGGTGTGGGCTTTTGAAAACCACAAAGCCCACCCTCAGTGACATATTTCCTCCAACAAGGCCACACCTCCTGACCCTTCTAATCCTATCAAAGAGTTCCACTCCCAGGTGACTAAGCATTCAAATATATGAGCCTAAGAGGGTCATTCTTATTTAAACCACCACACCAACCCCAACTTTATGCTACCACGTGTGAGTGTTGAGTGTAAGTGGGGAAAGCTGGTTCGCCAACTCTGAAGCATGGAGTCCATATCAGGTGTGATGCTGAAAAGTGCAGCCCATTTTCACCATCACTGGGGCACTGGCCCTGATGCACAGGCAGGTTCATGGATTTATGAGGGTCACACCTTTGGGAATTCTCCAGGAAATTCTAAATAAGCCTGATGTATTTAAAAGAATAGATGGAATAAGATATCTACATTAACGGGAGTCATTTTAAGATTTGCAAGAGACTTGTCTCTGGAGGGGATCCCAGGTATTCACAGGGAAGTCCCAGCTAGGTACTTGGGCAGCAGAGGAGTGGGTGCCTGAACTGAACTTGTCCCATAGTTACTTTGTTGAATATCTCAATTGTCACCGTAGAAATTTCGCATGATGGATGGAGATAGAGCCAGAGACCCACCTTCACACCAGAGCAAGGGATTGTGCTACCAAGGTCCAGTGGAAGAGCAGAAGGAAGGAGAAGATGAGCAAGGACATCAGGACCGTGAGGGACTGGCCTATCAACAGAGACAGTGTGCTTGATCTATTGGGAGCTCATCAAATCCAGTTGGACCAGGACTGAATGAGCATATGACCTAACCAGACTCTCTGAATGTGACTGCCAATGGGGACTGACTGAGAAGCCAATGATAATGGCACTGGGACCTATCTCTTCTGCATGTATTGGCTTTTTGGGAACTTATTCTATATGGATGCACATCTTCTTAGACCGAGTTGGAGGGGGGAGGGCCTTGGGCTTCCCATAGGACAGGGTATCCTGCCCCATCCTTAAGGAAGCAGGGGGAGGGTGGTGGGGTAGTGGGGGAGCGGGAGGGCCGGGAACAAGGGGAGTAAATGTAAATTTTTCTTTTAACAATAAAAAAAGAAAAAAGAATTATGAATTCTATGCATAGGTACAAAGAAAAAAAACGAATAGATGGACCACAGAAACTGGAAAATTTTCATTTCTAATTAAAAAAATATTTCTCTGTGTGTGTGTGTTTCTTGGTGTATGTATGTGCATGCCTGGGAAGGCTGAAGAGGATGCTGGAGATCCTGAAGTCAGAGCTAGAGGTGGCTGTGAGATGGGTCCTGGGAACTGAATTTGGGTCCCTTAGAAGAGCAGCAAGTGTTCTTAACCACTAAATCAATTCTCCAGCCTTCAACTCTAAATTTAATCACAGGCTACAGAAACAGGGCCATTCAAGTTATCCTAGGCTCCATCATCATCATCATCATCATCATCACCATCACCATCACCATCACCATCACCATCATCATCATCATCATCATCATCATCATCACTTCTGCTTTATTGTGGGAAGACACTCACTTGAGCAGATAAAGCAACTAGATCCAGCGTGCTGTGGAGCCATCTCCAGGGTCTGGGGTGAGGGGTGGTCACATTTCCAGGCAGGACAAACCCAGTGGAGGAAAGCACCCTTCCTTCCTTTTTCTGACTAATGGTGTTCTCCAAGGGGACTGCTCTGGAAAATGGAGTCTGCATAGAGAAAGCCCCATCCACGGTTGTTTCTCATCGTTTCTTTGATTTCCTGTGTCTGATCATGTAGCTATGGGCAAAAGCTAAATAAAGCTCAGGAGCCAAAAGTGGGAAACGTATCGGCTACAAATCCACCAGAAGGCGGCATTTCAGCCTCACAGGCAAGCTTTTCAGGGCAGGATCTTTTGTTTCTCTTATTCTGGGGCAAGAACAGACCTGCGGAGCCTTAGCCTGGTTTTGTCTGTTTTAAGCATCTCTCTCTGTTGAATGAGCTAAGCCTCTGTTATCATCCAAGGCCTCTTTAAGTGTGTCCCTTTGTCACTCTCACCGTGAGTCAAAGGCTCTCTTCTGGGGGTCAGCTCTCAGTCTTCTGCTGCCACAGCTGTGGAACTGCTGTACCCACTGTGAGACCCTGAGTGAACTGCACAGGCAATTGCTAGATCAAGGCAGTCAGCAACATGCTATGTGACCTCATGCTGCTCAAGGCAGTCAGCAACAATGTGACCTCATGCTGCTGAACACACCACGGGCACTGTGCTTCGGAAGAAACCAGTGTCTGCAATTAAAGGAGGAATTGAGACTCTCTGACTCACATCAATGTATGTTAATAGCACACAGAAATACAGGTTTGCCTACAACAGAGCCACATCCCCTGTCGGAGCAGGCTATGGCATTGTTTATAGCAATCTAAATTTGTTTCCCAGTGGCGGAGTTGAAATCCATTTAGATGCTTTTGTAGTGTTTCTGTCCTCCTTTCTGATATCCTTTCTTCAGTAGTTAGTTTAGAGTAACTTTGCAGCAGGAGCTATCCCTAACCTTATTCAGGAGCTTATTACAACAAAATCATGTCTTATTTTATTACCCATGTGACAGATATCAGCGTGGGAGGCTGATGAGGGAGCATAGGGTACCAACTCAGTAAGAGCATGGATGAGAGATCAGAGCATTGGCTCCAGCTGAAATGGCACACATTTCCAGTGTTGGTCTCGCCCTCACGCTGCCATAGTGAACGTCAATGAAATGGTGGCGTATAGTTTTTCCTGCCCATCTAAAAAGAGGAAAAATGTAAACATGTGGGAATGAGTGAAATATCCATCACACATTCATGTGGATAGGAAATCCTAAGATGCATCCTTGAAAATATCAAGTTAGTTAAGATTGGAGACACATCACCAATGCGTGATGACCAAGGGGTCATCCCCACTGCCACTGCTGTGGCGCTTCTACTGTCTCTTTGTTTTCTAGCTCACTTTGCTTTACGATAACAATGAAGAGTAGGCATGAAAAGACCGCCCAACAAATCCTTTCCATTGACCCAGATGTTGCAACCTCTGGAGCAGCACAGAGGATAGCTTCCACTGATCGGAAAAGTGAGAACTTGGAGGAAAGGGTGTTTATTTTGTTTGACAGTTCAAGGGTCCAATCCATCATGGTGAGGAAGTCAGGATGGCAGGAGGTTGAGACAGCTGCCCATGTCATAGCCACAATTAGGAAGCAGAGAGCAGTGAATGTAGCTGGAGGTTTCTCTCCTACCTGGCAGTTCCTGAAAATCCATTCTGAGGCCTAATATTAATTACAAATTTTTAATCTATTAGCTCAGGCTTATTATTCACTAGCTCTTACAACTTAAATTAATTCATTTCTATTATTCTAGATTTCACCACAAGGCTCATAGCTTGTTACTTCACATCTTGCTTCTCTGATGGCTGCTGGCATCTCTCTGACTCCACCCTTCTTCTCCCTGTAGCTCTGCTTGGATTTCCCGCCTGGCTGTATTCTGCCTGGCTATTGGCCAAACCAGCTTCTTTATTAACAAATGGTAATAAAACATATTCACAGCATGCAGAGGGGCACCCCACATCAAATGAATGTTGGCACACAGCTAGCTTTCTCCTGTTTTGTGCAGTCTGGGATCCAAGGCCAGGACATGGGGCTGACCTCTTTCAGTACGGGTGGTCGTCCCACCTGAATTAACCCAAACAAGATACTCTCTCACAGGTGTGTCCAGAGGGTAACTCATCCCTCACAGGTGTGCTTGGAGGTGTAGGTGGGGAGGATGGATGGGACACAAGGAAAAGGGTAGCATTTTGGGACTGACCTTAGTGACTATGAGAATGAACTACATCTCATTTCCATTGAAGTCTCCTCTTTCCCCCCTCCCTCCCTCTTTCCCTCCCTTCCTTCTTTCTTTCCTATTCTTTAGAAAAAAGCAAACTTGACGGTGATCCCTGTGATCACCTGTTACAGCGTAGGATCTGATAGCTTTAAAATGTATTTAGAGGGGCCGGGCGGTGGTGGCGCACGCCTTTAATCCCAGTACTCGGGAGGCAGAGGCAGGCGGATCTCTGTGAGTCTGAGACCAACCTGGTCTACAAGAGCTAGTTCCAGGACAGGCTCCAAACCCACAGAGAAACCCTGTCTCGAAAAGCCAAAAAAAAAAATGTATTTAGAGTTGGGCAATCATAACTATGTAATAACTTTAGAACAGTAATTCTCAATCGTGACCCTTTGGGAATCAAACAACCCTTCACAGGAGTCACCTAAGACCATCTGGATATCATATTATTTACATTACGATTCAAAGCAGTAGCAAAATTACAGTTATGAAGTAGTAACAAAACAATTTTATGGTTGAAGGGTCACCATAGCGTGAAGAACTGTATTAAGGGGTCGCGGTGTTTGGAAGGCTGAGGAACACTGCTTGAGAACAGTTGGTTATCCCCAACATGAACAGTGTGTGCTTTACCGTTCACTGCTATTGCCCAAACTCGCTCTGCCCCAACCCCAGTCACGGGCAGCAGCTAGTCTGTTCTCTGCCCTGTAGCTTTGCCTTTCTGAGCATTTCACATAACTGTATCATATTAATTCTGGCATTTGGGAGCCTGAGGCAGAAAATCAAGAGTTTAAGGCCAGTCTGGGGAGCCTAGTGAAACTCTGTTTAGAAAGAGAGGAAAGGAAAGGGGAGGAGAAGAGGGGGATGGCAGACTGGCCCTCTCTCACTGGTTCTGCTGCTAGGGCAAAGGACTCATGGAATGCCCAGGTGTCCCACATCATTACAGCATGGGTTTTCCCATCCATGGGGAGATAAACATCTCTTAAAATAAAGATTAAGCTCAATTCATTGGAAGAAAAGTGATGTCATAACTCTCTCCTATCTTTTGGCTTTCAAGAAATTCTAATTAACACGTTCATTGCTTCTCTCTTGCTGGGCATTATCCCACCCCTTGGGAAGGGGCAATTCAGGTTTAGTGAGCTTTCCATTTCCTCCTGAAGCAGAGAGAAACTCAGCTCCACAGTGGCTGAGTTCATTTAGAGGAGCTTCGAGGGGCAATGAATCCGAGTAAGTGTGGAATCTGCCCTCTACTGAGCGCCACAGGACAGCACTGCTGATGTCTTGGATGACATAATTCTCCCTGGAGACAACAGAGATGAGCATGACAGGAGCTCAATCACACTCCCAGTCCAGCCCACTGCATGTCAGTAGTGCCCACCAGTCGGGACACCCAAAAATGTTTCCAAACATTGCCCACAGTACCCTGGTGACAAAATCATCCACCGAGAACTCCTGTTTTAGCTCTTTCTCCTTTAACTTGGACCCACTGGGTCCTAAATGTTTTCCGTGTGGATTGCACTAGGAGAAGCCCCTCAGGTGCTTTATGGATGCATGGCTCACAATGTAATGATAGCCACCTTTAGGCATCTCTTAAAATGAACGCTCCGATTCAGTAGCTTTGGGGAAGGCTTGGCACTGTGCAGCTCAATCAACAGATGTTAGTGCTTGCTCATGGACCACACTCTGGGGCAGAACTCTGTGCCACTCCGTCCCCACAGCCCGCTGGGGCCTCTGACAAGGCTGAAGGAACACCTGAACAGCTTGCATAGGAAACCAGCTCTGCTACTGACGGAGCCTGTAGTCAGAATCCGGGGATTTGGGTCAGGGCTTCTGTTTTCTCTTCTCATCTTCCTTTTTAGGACAGCACGATGAGAGGCTCACCCAGGAGCAGACTGTCACAGTTACGTGCTCCCTTCCTCAGACAGAGTCATGCCAGGATGATACAGCCTTCGGGCACTATTCCTGCCTGCCCAGGAACCAGCCTAGCTCATCAGTCAGCCCTCAGTCCGTCAGCAGACGCTTAGAGCTGCAGCTAACCTGAGGCCCTTGCCTCTCAGCTTCCTGCCTTCGCTGTCTACTTGCTCCCTTCTCCCCTTTGCCTCTTGCCCTACTCCTTAACCTGGATTCTTCCAAAAGCAGAAAGAAGGTTTTAGGAATGATGTAGGGATGAATGGAAAGGTGACTTAGCTTCTGAGATACATGTCCTATTACAACTAGGGCATAATTATTGAATTCTTTTGACAGGAACATGACACTCAGCAACTCCAGAAACAGGAGGACTCAAGCTGGTAAGAGCAATAGTAGAGCAGGCTGCTGGCCAAGAATGCCACATAGAGCAGGACAGTGTGTGTGCCAGAAGAGAAGGATGCTGCTGTCACAGCAGAATGTCATCCTCCCGCTCTGGCAACAGTCCATGCCACACCCTGTCTTTTCTTCCCTCTGAGCTGATGGCATTCCACCTCTTGTCTTGTTACTTCACTGTCCATGTCTATTTCCTGGACCTGGCCTAAGGAGATGTTTGGACCATGCAGAGGGTGATTCCTAGCAGGGTGTGGTGAAGTTCCGCAAAGGGCCACGGAGTGGATGTTTTAAGCCTTGTGGCTCTCACAGTCTCACTCGCTGCCGCTTAATCTCTGCTACGATTCCAAAGCAGCCCGTCAAGGTGTAACTGTGATCCTACTCTCACAGACTTGAAATCTGAATGCCACTTTTTTTTTTTTTTTTTTTAGCTGTCACAAAGTATCATTTTTTCTTCTGGTTCCTCTCGCCATTAATCAGCACTCGGGAGGCAGAGGCAGGCGGATCTTTGTGAGTTCGAGACCAGCCTGGTCTACAAGAGCTTGTTCCAGCGCAGGCTCCAAAGCCACAGAGAAACCCTGTCTCGAAAACAAAACAAAAACAAAACAAAAAAAAAAGTGTAAAGCTATTTTTAAGATGCAAGCTGCTTGTAGCTGATCAGTGACATGTTGGATCTGGCCTCGGCCTGCAGATGGCCAACCTTTGACTTCTTAGCCCACTGGTTCCCAGACTATGTTCCGTCAGGACATGGACAAAAACCTATAGGAAGTGTTAAACCAATTTAATCACCGCCTCTCCCCCATCTCCCCCTCCCCCAGCCTTCTCAGTCTGCACAGCTCTCAGGAAGAGTATCAGTTCCCATGATGCACATGTATACCCCAGGCTTCTGTGGCCAACCTGGCTCCTTGTGTGTTTTCAGTCAATCATTCTACATGTCCAAGTTCTGGGTATGCCTTTGGAGATGCATAGCCTCGGCGATACCCTTGTTCTGAGCGTGGAAGAGATATGGTCAGATCTCTTGCCTACGCTGGTACTTCCACCATGCACCCTAGGCCTAGGCTAGCTTATCAGGGTACTAGGGTCCCCAAATTTTTGGGCCTGTCCATGCATACATTACTATTTTTTCCCAGTGCTTAAGGAGAAATATACTTAGGGTAATTGTAACCCCAGAGACTGGGTGGATGCAAGTCAGGAAACTCCTAAGATGCCTGGCCCTGAGGATTAAAGGGAGGTATTTATGGGCTAGCCTTGGTCTCTGGGTTGTTGCTCCATCACAGATAGAGCATAATTGTTGAATGAATTTGATAGTATACAGTATAACAGACTGATACTCTGCATAGTAATACAAAATTTACTGTTGCATGATTAACAACAAACCAGAGACAGAAATTGGGGTTCAACCTGAAGGTCAGAAAAGCAAAACAGCCAGCCACTGGCTGTCACCTCTACCTCAGTTCGAAATGGCGATCCTGCCTCCAGGAATCTCAGAATGAGACTGTGTCTGAGAGCTGTCTCCTGTATTATATTCTTCTCTAAGGCTGGGATTAAAGGCATGCACTACTACCTGGTCTGTAAAGCTGATCAGTGTGGCTGTTTTACTCCCTGAATTTCGGGCAAGCTTCATTTATTAAAAAACAAATGAAATATCACTACAGTTTCCATATATAGAGAATATACAGAGTACTTCTGCATTGCTTTTACATTTTCTCCTCACACTGTTTTTTGTTTTTGATTTTTGTTTTAATAGGCGTTCATGTACTCAGATAGGTCTTGAACTGACTATGTAGCCAAGAATGAATTTGAACTTCTGCTGATGATCCTCCTGCCTCTACTTTCCAAGTACTGGGATGACATGCATATAACACTGGTCATAATTTTGAATCTTTAAAAATAAAAATTTGTAGCTGTAGAAACTATAGTTCAGAGAAGCTAGGAAAGTGGCAGCCTTTGCTCCCAGACAATGGGGAAGTGCAGAAACCAGTCCCTCAGCTGAGAGGAGACCTGGGACTCACTCACCTGAGGCACTGATTTCTGCACTTCCCACATTGTCTACGAGCAAAGGGTGACTAGGTGGTGAAGTAATTCTCTGGGGAAGCATGACCAATTTCCATTCCTCTACATTCCTCTCTTCCCCCGCCCCTGCCTGCCAGACCCCTTATATACAGTTCTCCAAGCCTCGCTTGCCTGCACACACCCTCACTTCTGAAATCGCTTCCATGACTGAGGCTGGAGCTTGCTACCTACAAGAACATCCCTACCAATGAACGCTGAGGAGCTTGCTCAACTTTTCCCGCCACAGAAAGAACCAGCGCTTTCATCAGCAGTCTCTAGCGTCACTTCAGGATCTGAGGTGAGCGGTGGGGGCTTCCCATAGCCTTTGCTCTGAAGCTTTAGGCTGTGGCCTTGTTTGGGAATGTGGCTTAAGGGCGGATTGGCAGATGTCAACCTTTCGAATGTTTATATAAGGAAATAACTGAATGAGGAGTTGATTACTCCAGTTTATACCAAGGAGAATTGGGGTTGGATGGGAGGAAGGCCAGGGGGATAATAGATCCAGAGATGAACTTCAAGAGAAGCTGGGAAGTCTATCGCACTTAAAAGAAGAGACTGGGAAGATTTTTGACAATGTGCTCTGGCCTTGGGCACCTGTTCCCTATCCCAGGAATCCATCCCAAGGCCAGTTTCTCTGCCCTCTCTGCCCTTCTGGGGTGGGGAGACAGTTTCTTCAGGTGTCAGGAGAGGATGTGAATAAGACAGCCCCTATACGGTTGTAGACAATGGGGCGGAGGAGTAAAGAGGATAGAGAGAAAAGAAGCAAAGAGCAAGGGAGGCAGGGCAAACAATGTCTGTGGTAGTCATGGAGGCACCGCTGACTCCCGCTCGAGGGCCTGTCACACAGTCATTCCCAACGGGCCCTTCAGAGAAGCATTTTGAGAATGACTCACCTGGAACTCATGCCCTTCCTTCTGGTTTTGCTTACTGGAAAGATCAATTCTTAGAGTTAGGAGCGCGTCTGCCAACTGAGGTGGCAGACTTGAGTGTGTGACCCAGACTTGCCTCCTGTGCCTCTCCCCGTGGGCTACCTTGGGTTGCGGCGTGAAGGCGGCTTGCCTCCTGGACGGAGAAATAGATCTGTTGAAGTTGTTCCAGGACTCAAAAGCAGGTCCTAGAAACCAAAGGATGAAGTGAGCTCTTTCTCCTCCTGAATCTGGGGTCTCTTGGGCTCTTGGCCAACTTATTCTTCCTTCTTCTTGGTCCTATTTCTGTTTGTAGCTGTGAGGACAGGGATAGAGAAGGAAGGAGATGCAGGTGTGGAGATGGATGAACATGGTGATGAAGGGCAGAGAGGTAGCACCGCCTGCAGCTATGAGCTGCTCCACTCCAGGGCACCCTGCAAGGCTTGCGGTATCCTTGCCTGAAACCCATCTGCCTTAGGACCTGTTCTGTTGTTCTAACGGAGCATCAGACACTGAATAGTTTCTAAAGATAAGATGCTTGTCTCACAGTTCTGGCAAGTTTAATATCGGGGTGATATTTCCTCAGTCCTTTTGGTTGATAATCCCAAAGCACAGCCTGCATAGTCAGTCCCAGACAGTGTCTGGTATCATGGGACAAGAAGACACAGGCAAGGCAGAGCTGAGCTGGCTTTTACAAAACCCACTCTAACGCTATCCCATCGACTAGTAATCCACACATTCATGAATTTACTCAAGAAGGCAAAGATGTGGTAACCTCATCCTCTTAAAGGTCCTGCCTCTACATACCTCACAGGAGGGAGTGGATCTAAATATGAGTTTTGGTGGGGACCTGCAAACCACAGCATTTCTCTAGCCCCAGGCATCCCATTTGTGTGCTCCTAAGGGTGGCTTGTATCACCTCCTGGAACATTGTTTGGGGATGTGGGTTCCAAGGCAGAGGTTGGCTTCAGGCTAACGCCTCCTTTCCTTCAGCAGAAGCACCTGCCCTTTCCTCGGCCCAGATGAGCTCAGCACTACAGGCTCTCTCCTGCCTGACCCTCATGCTTCTTGTCTGGAACCAAGTGCCAGGGCTCCAGGCTCATGAGTTCCGATTTGGGCCTTGCCGAGTGGAAGGGGTGGTTCTCCCAGAACTGTGGGAGGCCTTCTGGGCTGTGAAGAATGCTGTGGTAAGTAGAGGCTATCCCTGGATCCTTTCATGGTGCTCCCCCTATGGGGGGTGGTATCTTTTCAGGACGATGGATCCCTTTCCAGCTCTCAGTTTCATGCATAAAAGCCCTGATGAGCCAGGCGATGGTGGCGCACACCTTTAATCCCAGCAGTTGGGAGGCAGCCACAGGCAGATCTCTGTGAGTTTGAGGCCAGTTTGGTCTACTAAGTGAGTTCCAGGACAGCCAAGAAACAGAGAAACCCTGTTTCAAAACAAAACAAAACAACAAACAAATAGAACCCTGATGAGGTCAGGAGGCTCCATATGCCTCGTGCTATTGAGGAAACTGAGGCCCAGTCCTTGTGGCCAGGTACCTGTAAAAGAAGGAGAGCCCAAAGGGCATAAAAGGGATCCTGAGTGATTCTACTTCATCCTGAGTGGGCTCTGGCTCCAAGTTAACGGAGCAGGATGAGAGGCTCTGGGTTTTGGAGAGTCCTCCAAGAGTAAGAAGCAGCTGCTAGGTGCAGCCACCTGCTCCCACCTACTTCCATTGTGAACCACAGAGATGAACCTTGCCTTTTGTGGCTCCCTGAAAGGCTCATTTCCTTGTCTCTCATAGGACTAAAGGAAGCAAAGGGTTTTTTTTTTCAAGTTTGTGGTCAGGCTCTAAGGACCCCTGGGGGTCCATGTGCCCCTCTGGGATGAGATAAGCTTAGTGGTTTTCTGTAGACAGGCCCTGTCCCTCCTCCCCAGGAGCGAGCTCATTATGTCCCCTCCTGAGTCCTCCTCTGGTCCCTCTGGCCTCCAAAGTCTCACAGTTGGGATAGAATTTTGGAGTTAGGGGACAGTATATTAGCAAGATTGGCTCCTAGATGCAGATCCCTAACCTGGAGACATCTTTTCTTTCTGTTCCCAAAGCAAACTCAGGACGACATCACAAGTATCCGGCTGTTGAAGCCTCAGGTTCTTCAGGATGTCCCGGTAATCAGATGGTGGGGAACGGGATAGCTCTCTAAGAGGGTCTGATGGGAGCCCTTCCCTTCTTCCCTTCTGTTCTGAGGTGACCCTACACAGGCAGGGCAGGACATGAGGCAGGGTGGTCTCTATTTGGCGTTACTACTCTGTGGGTAAGTGGAAGGGTGAGGGTTGAGGTTGATAAGCATCATTTTCCACTGAGCCAAGAGCTTGCCAGCCATCTTTGTTTTGCTTACAGAAACATAGCGGGCATCTTCTGAAGTGAGTCGGCATTTCACTTCCGTCCTTTTCTCTCACCTGTTACTATCTTCTTAACATAAGCATAGACCAGTGGATCTCAATCTATGGGTCGTGACCTCTTTGGGAGTCGAATGGCCCTTTCACAGGGGTTGCCTAAGACCACCAGGAAACACAGATATTTAATGACAATTTGTAAGAGTAGCAAAATTACTGTTATGAAGTGGCAATGATAATGTTGTGGTTGGGGGTCACCACACGAGGAGCTGTGTTAAAGGGTCGCAGCGTGAGGAAGGTTGAGAACCACTGCTCTAGACAGTCTATGAGCAGGAAGGGACTGCTCCCTGAGGGCACCAAGCTTCCGGAGCAGAAAGGACCAGACAGCACTTGCTGGGTTCAAGGGCATCGGGTGTCTCACTCTTCACCTTCCAGTCATTTTCCTTCTCTCAATCGCAAAGTCCAAGTTCAAATGCTTTTCAGGATCCATCACGTCAATGAGGCCATATAGTAGAGAAGGAAGGGAATATCATCCGGGTGGTGAGCCAGGAGTTCTGGGAGTCGGGCTAGCATCTGGAATGGCTGAGTCACCTTGGGCGGGTAACTTCTTCCTGGGGTCTGGGATCCTTCTGTGAATCACTTGTTCTACAAGACTCTTCCCATCCCTTCAGAGCTATCTAGTGCCACCATCATTTCCAAGGAGACCCCACAACATTCACGTTGCCTTGAGTGGCACATGGGTTTTCCCTTTAGGGTTCGGGTTGGCAGATGCCTCAATGATTTGGTTCTTCCCCAGGATGCTGAGAGCTGTTACCTTGCCCACAGTCTGCTGAAGTTCTACTTGGACACTGTTTTCAAAAACTACTACAGCAAAATAGCTAAATTAAAGATCTTGAAGGCATTCTCCACTCTGGCCAACAACTTTATTGCCATCATGTCAAAACTGCAGCCTAGTGTGAGTAGATCATGTCTGGAGCCTGGGAAACGGTGTGCTTGAGAATTTGCCCCTCCCCCATCCAGTCCTGGCTTCCATTCCCAACACCTAGTCCTCAGTGTCACGGGAAAAGGGTTATAGGTTCAGGTCTCCATCTGCTCTGATCAGAGAGGGAACTCTGTTCAAAGCGCTCAACTTCTCTGGGCTTCAGTTTTGTCATCTGTGAAATGGGGATGACGTTTCTACCTGTAGAGATTTGGTGGGAGGAAAGGTACAGCTCTGTCCTATGCTGGGACTCTGGCTTCCTTGAGCCTGTGGGACTCAGTGCAGACCTCACAGGCTCTGGGAGCCCCACCCTGGCAGCACCAGGAAGAGCAGGAGAGGCGAACCTCCACCCGGCTCTAACCTTAGGAATGTTTCTTGCTGACCCGCAGAAGGACAAGGACATGTTTCCCATCAGCGAGAGTGCACGCCGGCGGTTTTTGCTGTTCCGCAGAGCATACAAACAGGTGAGGCTAGCAGCTGGAACACTGCCTACCTAACAGAAGCAGGCAAGTTTGAACTGTCACAGGGGAGCGTCCCAGAGACCTAATGCCGACCTGAATGCAGCTGTCTCCTCTGGGCTAGTCCCAGACCTACCTGACCTGGGAGGGAGACACCGTACATTTGCAAAAAATAAGCATCTACTTTGCCGAAGTGATCTCTTTTCCTGTTAGCTTTCTTTTTAAAAAATTGATATTTATTGAGCTCTACATTTTTCTCTGCTCCCCTCCCTACCACTCTCCTCCCCGCTTCAGCCCTCCCCCAAGGTCCCCATGCTTCCAATTTACTCAGGAGATCTTGTCTTTTACTACTTCCCACGTGGATTAGATCTATGTAACTCTCTCTTAGTGTCCTCTCCTGTTAGTTTTCAAACAGACATGCTATTGTTTTTCCTTACAAGATGGTTCACTATTGAGGACTTTCCTTAAGAGAAAGTTTTACAGGTACCTAATGTCAGAAGTGAGAAGGAAGGTGTATAACTGACCTTCCAACACATCTGCATCATTTCTGCAATGTTCAAACGGTCTTGTTTTGAATAAAAGATATAGAAAATTATATTATGTCTTTATAGATTAACACATGAAAGAAAATCCAAATCTCAACCTTAGTACCCTCACTCGCAAAGGAAACACCCTTGGTTTCGATCACTTCATGGGAGAGCAGATATACCAATCTAAAATCCATGGTGGGATGTACAAAAGCATGCTTATCTGCCCAGTGAGTTCACCACATCTTCCCTAGGTAGCATCCCAAGGTTCTTATGTTCAAGGTGCCGTGTTCTTCTCTGGCTCTTTACCTACTACTCAATAGCCCTTTTTCCTCACACTGAAAACAAAATACACATAGACGGGGTACACGTGATGGGTGGATGCATTCATCAGAGGCCATTCCCCAGGTGACTCAGCTAATTTGGAGTCAAGACCCTTTCAGGCAAGCCAGATTGGAAGGAAACTATTCTCCAAGTCAACATCCTGACCCCTAACTCTCCAATTGCTGCAGATGGACGCAGAAGCAGCTTTGGTGAAAGCCTTTGGGGAAGTAGACATTCTTCTGACCTGGATGCAGAACTTCTACCAGCTCTGACTGTCTGTCAGGATGATGTCCTCGTTTGCCCTCCATGTCATTCAAGCCATTGTGTATACCCATGCTGTGCTCAGACTCTTGGCCACGGACTGACTCCACAGTTGGCTCAGGCTTTCCTTTAGACTTCCCTCTTCAGCAATCCACATGACAGTCATGGGAGGTACCTTTGAATGCTGTGACTGACCCCACAAGGTGGATTCACGTATTTATTACAACTTTATTTAAATCATTGCCACTGTTTCAGTGGAAACCATATTTATTTGTGAGCTTGGCCGCTCCACGAAAGCAGCATGTAGTGCCCCATGCTTCCACGGTATTTCCTGTGATCTGGCTACAGCATGGGGGCAGTGGAGGGTTGCTCAGTAAATATTTAAACTGGGTTGCTTCTATTTATTTATTTTTGTCTGTTTTGAATTGTTGGGGAACAATGAGAGATGATGATGATTTGGTGCTTAGGAATCACACAGGGAGAGAGTGCGGGGGTGGAAAGGAAGGCACTGACTTGGGTTTTATTTATCTTCGTGTGTATGGGTGTTATGCTGTCTGTATGTTGATCCCCTGGGACTAGAGATAAAGATAGTTGTAAGCTTCCAGGTGGGTACTGAGGATCCAACCCAGGTCCTCTGGAATTGCTGCCAGTGCTCTTAACCTCTGAGTCATTTACTGTGGGAGAATGCTCTTGTACACTGTAAAGATTTGTTACTCATATTGGCTCAATAAAACACTGATTGACAAGTAGCCAGGCAGGAAGTATAGTCAGGGCAACCAGACTAGGAGAATTCTAGAAAGAAGAAAGGCAGAGATGTAGTAATCTGTGAGATGCAGAGGAAGCAAATAAGAATGCCTCACTGAAAAAAAATACCAAGACACATGCCTAAACATAGATAAGAATTATGGGTTAATTTAAGTTGTAAGAGCTAGCCAATAATAAGCCTGAGCTAAGAGGCCAAACAGTTTATAATTAATATAAGCATCTGCGTATTTCTTTGGGACTGAACAGCTGTGGGAGCAGGTGGGACAGAAACTTCTGTCTACAGTTATTGCTCCACCAAAGGACACTAATTTGAAGACTAAATTATGAAAGCTACAATGTGGGCTAAAACAAAGCCGATTCATCACAGAACTTCACCTTTTCTTTGACTCCCCACCCATCTAACTCCCTGATTTCTCCAAGTATCCCTTTTTGCTTATAATATCATTCTTTCCTTATCTGTTTAATATGATGTGTTAAGCTGAGAGTGACTTCATACCTGGATGCAATGTTCAATCTATGATGTCATTCCTTGTGAAGAAAGGCAGCTCAACTCAGGTAGCCACTTCATTCTATTTCTAGAGGAGTGTTCAGGGAGCTTGTGTTGTGTATCTGGGAAAGGCCTTCTTCTCAAACGCAAGAATTGGCATTCTCCTGCCTCATGCTATGCCTGAACTCTGCAGCTGATGTCAATTCCAGACATGTCTGACTCTAACCTTGCTCTAAACATCAGACAAGAAGCATGTGCGGGGTGGGATGTCTCTTCTTCCGTGCTGGAAGTGCTAGTGCAGAGCCCTGACCTTGTGGGATGCCCCATGGTGCTTTGCTCCCATGCCTTGCTATGAGCTGTCTGGAACTGACAAGGAAATAGCTGTATTTATGAAAGTAGAGAGAGGTTATAGTTTGGCTAAGATCAAAGTGAAGGTGCTAAGATATAGAAGAAGGTAGGGAGATAGCCAAGATTTTCTGAAAGAGAGAGATGCTGGAGTCTGGTTATCTACACCAAGTGATGGGGAGTTAAAGAGAATTCGTGTGTGTGTGTGTGTGTGTGTGTGTGCGCGCGCATGCGCGCGCGCTCGCGCACGCACAGTGTATCCTTAACACTAACGAAAACATAGTTCTAAAAATTGAGAATAAGTCATCATATCAAATAAGTTGCCCTTGGCATGGGACTCAAGATAAGTAGAAGCTCATTATGCCCTTTGGTTCAGGGCCTGGAAATATCAGCCAGGCTTTTGTTCCAGTTTGATGCCACATGAGCTAGGGGTAGGGCAGCAAATACCATGCAACCAATAATGATGAAGCATCTTGTAGGTTCCCTAGGATGTTAGGTAGTACAAAAGGGACAGGTGCTGTCATGACAAATGGATGCTCCTGCACATCCAGAGCTCTCCTGATGAATGCAGGGGCATCAATGGGGTGAAAATTAAAGTGTAATAGGACCATTCTCAAGGCGTTCAGATAATCAGGCGAGACTTAAGTTGGGGTATGGGACATGGAAGGTAACAGGGGTCCTATAACAAATCAAAGAGATGCTGGACATCAGCAGACAGGCAGGACTCATTGGCACAAAGATCTGGGCCCTGGGGGACAGCTGGGAAGATGACATGGGCCGGGAACATTGATGTAATCGTCTGAATCACTGTCTTCCACGTTGAAAGCAAGCTGGTGGCCCAAGGTCACGTACTCACAGCTTGTCTCCAGGGGTGGGGTGTGAGGCCAGGGGGCTTCAAGTACCTGGGAACAACCAAAGGAGTGTCAGTAGCTCTGGCTGGGTGATTTTAGCATCTGTTTAGGTGGACATTCATTGCAGGAAATGGAACAACATGGACATGGTTGCTGAGTTCCAGATGATAATGATGCAGAATTGGCTGAACTCCATTAAGTGGGCCAGCCCCAGGGTTTTTCAAGGTGTAGTCTCACCCCCAAATAACTGGAAACTACTTCATTATAATGTGGGCAGGATATGCTTTACATGGGGTTCAGACTGAAATCATACGGTGTGAAGGAGGCCCACCTGCAGAAGTCTCCCCTTGGGGATAAAGGGATATGACTTGTAGGAAAAATATGCACCTTCTTCGGCAACTATTCAGAGGTTGGATGAGTCATTTCTTATACCTCTGCAAGGACTTGGAGAGGCCATGACATGGCACAAGAACGCATTCCAGAAAAGGGCTGGGCAGCTGAGGAAGGAAGATTGCAGGTCATGTGGGCACTAGGGTGCTTCTCTCTGCCAGGCAGAAGCTTTAGGGCTCCTCCTTCATGGCAGCTAGTTCTCAGAAGACAAGGCTATGTCAAGACTCCAACATGGTACAAGTACAGTAACAGCTACAGAAGTATGTTGTGGCAGACACTGAGATCAGTCCTCTGAAGTTCTCAGAACTGGAAGAGCAATCCTTTGAATGCAGGGAGTATTTGGTATAAAGACCTTCTACATTTTATATTTTACCAAAAAAAGAAAAAAAAGAAAAAGAAACAGCAGAAGCTTGCTTCAAAAACACATCTCCCGTGGACAATAAAAATATTCACTATGTGGCTAGAGAGATGGCTTAGAGGTTAAGAGCACTGGCTGCTCTTTCAAAGGACCTGGGTTTAATTCCCAGCACCCACATGGCAGCAGCTCTCTGCAACTCCAATTCTAGGGAATACAACACCCTCATATAGACATAAGCAGGCAAAAACACCAATGCACATAAAATAAATTAAAAATATATTCACTATGAAGACTGAATGAAGTCATTGAGCATATGTACCCTGTAAATTTATCCTGTCAAGACCTTTTTCACCCTAAGTGAAAGGAGGGTCTCACAGAAGGAGGTAGGGTCAGCACTGACTGAGAGACAGACCGGAAGAGGGTCTGTATGACTATAGGGCAGATCCACAGGAAAAGATGACAGACTCTGCTGGACCATTCTTCCCCAAGCCTCGGGGACTATTTGCGGAGGGTTATATGGGTAAGAGGACACATTCAAGAGGCTGGAGGTGACTACAAGTTTCTTCCCCTTTTAGTCAGACACGTGATCAATTAATCAATATATTGCCAACCAGGCATGACATTCATAACCTCCCTTGAAGGCAGATGTGCCTGCAAGCAGCTGATGGGAGGCTAGTGGAAGTGAGATATGAAAATTCAGGGCCATGGTCATAAACAAGCCATTTCCCCTGTGGGTAGAAATAAGGATTTGGTCTGGTGACTGAATACTGACCATGGACATAGAAGTTGTTGGGGTTGTTAGAGCAAATATCCCTGGATGGTGTCATGGATTAAGCCACTTCTTCTGGTCCCTCTGGTTTGAACCTTGACTTCAGAGGAAGACAAGGCCTCCATGTCCTGAGCTCTGCAATTTTTAGGTCTGTTGTATTTAATTAATTATCACTAATTAACACACACAGCGCCCTTTAATATTTTTCTGACTACGAAACCCACCGTTTTAGACGTTGTGAATACATAAAGATTTTTCCCTTAATTTGGAAAAACAAAAGGACACACCTGTTTTGTTTGAACATCAGTCACTTTGGATAAAGCCTGAAGGCCGCATTACCGTCTCTCATTTTAAATGAGTTTTCCAGAATGTTCTCCCTCTCTAGCCTTCTAGAAACCTAAGTGTCCTTTTTACACCACCGTCACTGCTGGGTTACACATCTTTTACCATTCTCTACTTGACTAAAGCCATCCAGCATCCATTTATCCCAAGAGAAATGCTTGACCAGGTAAGTAAGGTAACCAGAGTTCTCCTGAGGGCTTCAACCTAGGAACCGGATGCAACCGATTGGGGTACCCGGGACTAGAGGAGCACACTTGCCGGGCTGAGCACCCACTGGCTGGGGTGAACAGAACTTACCTGCGGCGGGGCGGGGGTTGCTGAGGCTGGGGTACTGAGGAGTGGAGCCTCTGATGGGCCTACAGGGCAGAAGAAAGCGGTGAGGGCTGGGCCTCTCCAGGCCTGGCCGCCACCTGTCCCCTGCGCCCCGCTGGAGCCCGTCTCCAAGCTGCACGCGTGCGTGCACTCACCCACTCGGTCGGGTATCGGCGCACGGCGCGGGCAGGCACTGTAGACATTGTTCTGCGAGCGCGGTCTCCGCGGGGCACCCGGGCGCTGTGCGGGGAACGGGCGGGACGCCTCCCGGCCTCGAATCCTCATCGCCACTCGGCCCACGCGCCTGGAAAAGGCTTCAGGGAGTCACCGGGAAGAGAAAAGGACATGACATCAGATGCCAGTGGCCACCTGCATCTCCTCTCCCCTAACTGCACATCTCTCTGGTGCCTGGCAGTGTGTGACCTATGCACAGATGCCCAGGGTGCAGAGCTAGGAGGAAGGGCAAAGCCCTCCTAGGTTCCATCACCCATCCACGTTCCCTGGGAGTTCAAATTGGATCTAAATGCTCTGCTCTATATTGGTATCTAGCTCTTCCAACCGAAACCCAGAGCCTCAGACTGCTCACCTTTCCTTCTTTGAATGGCTCTTTTTACCATCAGTCCCAAAAGAACCAGCAAAAGAAAGCCCAGGAAGGCCGGAATCAGGATGTGAAATTCTAGGACGGGGATGTGAAGCCCTTGATCTTCTCTCCCATACTGTGGGTTGTGGTGGAGTGTTCTTGGCCAGGGGGGGGGGGAAAGGGGAAAAGAAGACAGAGAAGGTAAATGAGGAAAAGAAACGTCAAGACTCAGCTCGTGTGGTCACCCCTTATTTGGAGATGACGCAGAGTTGACCCTTTGTGAACAAAACCCCCTCCATTACCCCCACCAAGAAGATTTGTTTATGGGGTCAAGAGTCTAGGATTCAAATCAAGTTCCGCATTTTACTGGTTATGTAGTCTCGAGCGAGTCTTAATTTCCCTGAATCGTATTTTCTTATAAATGGGAATCATAAAACCTGCCACAAAATTGTTAGGGCTATAAAACAAAGGAGATATAAAGAATTGAAGGTGCCTGGTCTACAGCAGTTTCTGTATCAGCTCCTGTTCCCGCCTGTAGAAACCTTTTCACGGGCCGACTTGCTTTAACCAGACCTGGAGCCTTATCTTTTTAACGTCTTAAGACACTGTATGGTGCCAGGCATGTAGCTGACATTTAGAAAAATGTTTATTACGTGGATTTCTGAAATAGGAATCAAGAGTCCTGTTTTCACTGAAACCACTTAGACTTCATTGCCCCCGTTCCCTCGTTTATAGGATTCGAATGATTCTGGGAGTTCATCTTCCTTCGCTCAGACTGTAAAATACATGTGGGTTTTCTTGCACATTTGCTATAAGGCTGCCCCCTAGTGGTTCATTTAGGTCAGATATTTAGAACCTAAATATGGAATTTAAAGTGTGTTAGCGGCATTAAAAAGGAAAAGAAAAAAGATGAGCGTAATTTTAACATTTATTAATTAGTAATTGATTTTAATTACTTTAATTTAATTGAAAGTTCTCATTTAGTTATTCATTAGAACAGACCTGAATGAATCTGTATTATTGAAAGATCCAAACCTTTCTATAAGGCTATTGACAGGCGTTCTTTGTTGACCAAACTAATACATTTTCATAGCACACTCAAACCCAGCATTTCTCAGGGGACTCCTGGAGACAAAGCCGAGAAGGGGCAGGCTAACCCAGGGCTCTTAGCACCCAGGCCCTAAGCACAGACTCTTACCTTTGCCCCTGGAGTCTGGTGTGGTGGCTGTAGCTGGCCGCTTCGGGCCGGAGTGCAGGCTCAGCTGAGGGAGCTGGCAGGAGGGCTGGGGACCTAGCAGCTGTCGTGGAAGACGTTCTGGAAATTCTGGGATGGTGGGTGACTGGAATGGTGCTGGAGGGCTGGTGAGCTGGAGGGGCCTCAGTCCTGGGAGCTGGTGTGGTCACTTCAAGAGAGAGAAGGGAAAGGTAACAGTGGTGATCACCCGTGTTCTCCAGTCTGCAGGAGTGTCTTCCTCGCTTGGTCATTTCTCCCCTTTTGCCCATACATGCTCCCTTTGTTCTTGCAGTCCTCATGGCATAGAATGCCTTTATAGCATGTCATCTACACAGAAAATTTTCTTGCATGCTTCTTTCAAATATCATTTTCTCCGGCAAGCCTTTCCTGACTTCACAGGAAGCACTGAGCTCGGGACTGGGGGTGTGGGGTGGGGCATCTCTTGCTTTTCTATGCTCATTTATTCTCTTCTATCCCATCCTTGTCAGTCACACTGGCTGACTTACGATCTGCCCAGCTACACTCTTTCTCTTGGCACCAGCAGGGTCTCCTAGTGTAACAATGTTCTTAGTGTGTCTAACTTATCTGGTATATGCTGACAGTCAATGGAAACCTTAGCGGGACAGTCATCTTTAACTGTCAAATAGAGTTGTTAAAACCACTAGCTACCAGCAGGCAGAAGACATCCCTGCAGGTAGCAGGAAGTGTAATAACCTCCAGCTGGGAACCAGCTGCCCTACCCTGACTTTCAGAAAGGAGCTGGCATTTGTGAATTGGCACTTCGTTACTTTGGTTTGGTGCCACCTGGTGGTGGTATGCGACTCCTCCAACGAGGGCCTGGTGTCCTAGTTGTAGGATGAAGGCCCTCTCTTAAGGCAGGGACAAAGAAAGCATGGGAAGCCCAATTCCGCTTTGCTAGCCAGTCTTTGAACTTAAAAAAAAAATTCTGCAGATCTTGATTTGATGGACTGACCTTCAGATATGGATTCAGTAGAACTGGCAAGTTCAACCGCACGGGGCCAGCTGGGAGTCTGCTCCTGCAGAAATCTGTGAAACCATGGTGGAGGCTCAGGTGGAGGCTCATCTTCCCAGAATGGTTCATATTCTATTGGAGGCAAGAGGGATATACTGGTGATCACCAGGGAGGAGAAAGGACTGGAGGTTCAAGTAGAAGCTGACTCAGCCGTCAGGAGATGAGCACAGGTCCCCTGAGACAGGCAGAAAAGAAACTATGAGCATGTCCCCCTTTCCCACCCCCAAGGAACTGGTCCTTCCCACCAGCACACCCAGAATTCCCTATAAGACCATCAGGCTACTGGGATTATAAGCTGCTGAACCAGTCTGAAGTTACTGAAAAGAGGAAAAATCAGGGGTAAGAAGACATGAAGGTCCCGACCGTATAGTAACAATGTGAACTAGATATGGCTTGATCCTTTCTCCTTTCCATTCAGCCGAGACTTTTCATGAGATAAGTACATAGGACCACCAAGGACCTTCTTCTGGCTTCTTTAACCTAATGTCTACCTCTCCACTTATGCCCTGGGTAGGGCAGGCAATACACAGTACCCATTTCATTCCATTTGTCCCCTGTGGATAGAAGGTTCTAGGATGGGGTGTTAGTTAGTCTTAGGCTGTGTCGATCTGCATTGTTACTGGGCTGCCTAACACGGCGATAGTACGGGACAGTTACAGTTAGAAAATTGTCTCAGTTTTCTCAGCTGGGAATGTTTTTTAAGCACCTACCAGTGTGGACATTCAGGGTGATTCTCTGGGTCTTGCCCCTGTCTGTGTGCATACCCACACCGCAAGCATAGACTCCATTGTCACTCTCAGTCAGCTGGGTCAACTCCACTAGGAATTTCTTTTGATCCAACCATGGCAGTAGGGTGACTCGTCCTTCATACTCCTTCTTGACGAAGCTGTTGGACACCACAGTGGAACATATCCTAGGGTCAGTCATCTCCCGGCACAGGTACATCCTCACAACTGTTTGGGGGAGTGGGCACTTGATGATAATGGATCCACCCCACTCGGCATCCAGCTGTACTTCTGGGAGGACCTTCAGCTTCCCAGATACTGTAGGGAGGAGAAATTAATGCAGAAGAAGCTCTATATTCAGATGTATCTCAACTTCAGCCACATCCTCAATCTCAGGCATCTCTCCAAACCTAGTGCCAACCCCAGATCACCCTCACATGCTTCCCTAGATCTAGCCTATCCCTGGTATTAACCAGGCTCAGCTCTAGGATCATCTCTGCCTGTTGACTCATGCTTAGTTTCTTCAAGGTCCTGTTCTCATTCAGGCTTACTCTGTGCCCTTTTTGTGTCCTCAGCATCAGCCTCATAATTAGACCTGAGACTGTAAGGACTTAGACACAATCACGGTGCCTACTCCAAAGTGAAACACTATGCCTGGAATGACCCCCAATGACACACAACCCCTAAGTGACTTTAGTGGCACTTTGTTGGGGCACATTTCTCTTCCAAGAACCTCCTTTCCTCAAATCTTTTCTTCTACCCAGTCCCCCTTCCAAGTCTATCAAACCATTCAGCCATTGGATGTCTTTCATGTGCTTCCCTCGGCATACATTAATCATGTGGTAAGTCATCCCAGCAGACTGCTTCTACAGCACATGGAATAGATTCCAGGAGAGAGATAGCTCAGGAGCTATCCAAAAGGAGCAAGCAGAACACCTGATTCAGGCTGCCAAGGGGATGGTGTCCCAGGAGGAAGGCTTTGAGAGAAGTGATGTCCAAGCTGCACCCTGAGCCAACGGGCACGGAGAGCAACAGAAAAGGTGATATTTGTCACTAGTGTAGAGAACTCATGGGAGCGAAAGCAGGGTAGGCATGAGTGTGAGTGCACGTGTGGTTATGAACATACATGTGTCTGAGAGGGAGCAGAGCAAGAGGGAGGAGTAGAAGCTGTGGGCCACAACAAGCCAGGGAAGAAAAGGATAGTGTAATTTAACCCTCTACAGAAGAAGTTAAAGCCACAGAAGACCATGTAAGTGGGGCCCAGCAAGTGCCTCCATATACTGAGAAGAAGGCTGTCTTCATTACTTTTCTATTGCTGTGGCAAAACACTGTGACCAAGCTAGACTATATAAGAGAACATTTAATTTAGGGCTCATGGTTTCAGAGGATTAGAGTCTATGACCATTGTGGTGGGGGGGATATGATAACAGGCAGGTAGGCATGGTATTGGAGCAGCAGCTGAGATCCACAAGTAAGAGGGAAGGAGAGAGGAGAGAGAGTGTGTGTGCAAACTGGAACGGTATGGGGTTTCAAAGCCCACTCCCAGTGACACACTTCTTCAACAAGGCCACACCTCCTAATCCCTTCACAAACAGTTCCACCAAGTGTGAACCAAGTATTCAAACATATGAAACTCTGGGGCCATTCTTATTCTAACCATCACAAGGACTGATAGGGTAAAGTGTGCATGTGTGTCTTTAGGTGGTTCTGGAGGGCTAAGGTGAAGGAGAGAAGGGCCTTTCAGGTGACAAGAGCTGCCTCTATCAGGATGGGGATGTGAGAAACAACACAGCAGGGAAACCTGCCAGCTTACCGATATTTATCTGCAACTGAATGTTTGTGTGCATTCTGAAGAGCGCCAATGACTTAGTCAAGCGAGAGTTAAAATAAAAAACCAGAATGTCAATGGGCTTGAGGTTTCTAGATTAGGATATTTCTGGTAGAGGGGAGCACTGAGGTGTAGGAAGGTGGAAAAAATGGGCTAGAGATGGGAGTTAGGCAAAGGTGAAGGGCTGGACAATATCCACAGGAAGTGTTGAGATGGAAAGGTGAAGCTATGCTAACATGCCAGAGAGGGGAAGAGGCAGAGAGGGGTCAGCCAGAAGCATGTGGTCTGCCCGGGAACCCTGCAGAGCTCACTGGGTGGCTTCCTGCCTGGACTCAGGCAATGGCAGGTGATGTATTTGCAAAGTTCCAGTCAAGGGAGGAGACCTGATCTAGGGACCAAAAGAATCACAAATCAATCAATCAACCAAGCAAGCAAGCAAAAAACCCGACCAGGTTCCAGAATAAAATAGCTAGCCAGGATTACAAAGACAGATTTTCAAGACAGAGATAAGGCAGGTACAGTCTTGCAGTTTGTAAGTTTGAGATGCTGCTGTCCACATGAGTCATCCAGAGAGCTCGCTGGTGCCTATGAGCAGTCTTGTCCTTGGACACGGGTACTCTCTCTGTCTAGGCTGCTGCAGGGGCCACTTTCAAAATGAACATCCCAGATACAATCCTTGGCCACTTAAAAGCGATTTGGGGGAAGAAAGGGGAGGTGGGAGAAGGTGTCTAAAGGAACCCACCGATGTGACTAAATTTCTGGCGATAGAAGAGAGAAAATAGTGTAGTCTGAAAAGTCACCGTCAGTATACAGTTGGGTAAAAACACGTTTGAGACGTGAATGATGCTCTGTAGCTTTCTCACAGTGTGGAGCAAGGTGAAATAAGGTCAGGCCTTGAGGGCTGAGGCCACTCTAGAGATTTTCTATGTGGGAGTAGGATTCAATCCAATCAGGAGCAGAATGCTCGAAAGGAGGAAGACAACTGGCTTGCGCTTTGTGTGTTATCAAAAGGGCTATAGGTTACAGGTGTGTGTTTGTGGGGCAAGGGCTCTCTCTACCTGGACCTGTAGCTCACCCATTCACCAGCAATCCTGGGTATCCTTTTGCCTCTGCTTCGCCAGCTCTGGCTCATAGGTGTGAGTCACTGAATCTGACTTTTTATGTGGCTGCTGTGGCTCTGAACTCAGGCTCTCATGCTTTCGTGACAAGGTTTTCCTACCTACCTGCCCCGACTGTGAAATTCTAAATTCCTTTAAAAAGGATGAGAGTGCTAGTGGGATGGCTCAGTAGGTGAAGGCACGAGCTACCAACCCTGGCAGTTTTGGTTCCCAGTGCCCACGTGATCTAGAAAGAGAACTGACTCCTTCAGGTTGCCCCCCAACCTACATACACATGCTGTGGCGTGTGTCCCAAAGTATACAAACCCAAACCAAACAAACGTATAAAACATTCAAAAGCATGAGAACTTTCCACCTGGAGTCCCATTCCCATCGACCGCAACCTGCACATGAACAGGCCTGTCGCCTGACTTTAGTTCTGACACAGAAAACAGCCCTCTTTTCCTTTCCCAGGGCACTCCTTCCGCTGCTACCCTTCTCTTGTTTTAGAATGTCCGTCTGCAATGATACCCCCTGTCTGCTGCATCATCGGCTGAATTCTCTTCAGCACCGCAACAGCTCACACACCAAGCCCTGATATTGGCACCTTGAAAACCCCACAGATGATGTTTACTCTTGTCTGTTTCCTTTCTCAAATGTCTCACCAAATTCATATCCACTCCTTCAATTTCTCCTTGATCAAATTTGATCAAAATATGGTCTCTAAAAGTCTACCGACACTGCTCTCATCCACGTCAAGACAACTGCTATTGTGTCTGTCTCTGTTGATCACTTTTTTGTCCCTATCTTACTGGTCCCCTTGGCAGCATTTGACCCACCTGAGCCTCCCTTCTAGGACCCCTTTTTGTGCCCCCCATTGCTATACTGCCATAGCTGCTTGCATGCTGGCTCCTCTCTTACTTAGTCATCTCCAGCTACCCTTCAATGATGGACTCGCACACAGCTCGGTACCGATTCTTCCTGTGTCTTCCTTTCTCTTGCCGCACTAGTTCATTTATTCTAGGGCCCTTTAAATAGAGGTGCTAGTAACTCAGCACATGTTTGCTTCTAGTCTTGTTATTACCCCTGAGATCCAAACTGGCTCTGGCCCTTGGACTCCATTGGCTATTTAAGATAATATCTAACAACAGCCAGAAGAGAACTCTTCCTAAACCTGCTCGCTCATAAAAGAGTTTTCTATTTTGGCAAACTACCATCCAAGGGCTGAAGACCAAACCCATCCTCATGCTAATGAATCAAGAATAAATTGCTGGAGGACCAGGGAGAGGGCTTAACGGGTGAAAACGCTAGCTTGAGAATCCAAGTTCAGTCCTTGGAACCCATGCAAAATCCCAGATATGCATCTGTAATCCTCTCATTCCTATGGTAAGGTAGGAGGCAGAGAGAAGAGAACTGCCTGGAAACTCATAGGCCAACTATTTTAAAGTATGTAGCATTGGTAACAGACACAATATGAGAGACCCTGCCTTTAGTAGGTAGAAGATGTGAAGCGACTCTCCAAAGTCACCCTCTGAAGCCCACACACGTGCTGGGTTTTCATCACTACACCCTCTAGTTCGAGAGGTGAAATACCAAACTCAAGTCATCTTTTCTATTCTCCCATCGCAAAGTTGGAGGCTCCCCCTTGTGATGGATTGGTGGATTGTTTTATGTCAACTTGACACAAGCTAAAGTCATCTCAGAGGAGGGAAACTTCAATTTAAAAAAAAAAATGCTTCCATGAGCTTCTGGAGTTCAGCTGAAGAGAGGGAGGAGGAATCATATGAACAAGGAGGGGGGGTCAGGATCATGATGGGGAAAACCACAGAGACAGCTGACCCGAGCTAGTGGAGCTCACGGACTCTGGGGAAACTGCATGGGACCAATCTAGGCCCTCTGAATGTGGGTGACAGTTATGTGACTTGATCTGTTGTGGGGGGCCTGGCAGTCACACCAGGACTTATCCTAGGTGCATGAACTGGCTTTTTGGAGCCCATTCCCTATGGTAAGATACCTTGCTCAGCCTTGATACGGGGAGAGGGGCTT
>JAQHUG010000098.1:6561193-6603879 GCA_028555095.1 Dicrostonyx torquatus
AGCAATAGAAACCCTAACTAAGACAGCCCCTAACTGTACTAATCTCTTAAAGAATCATAGTTTTCTGCTCTATTTGCATCTTTAACTGAGTCACATTCCTTTCTTTGCCAAGCAGAGCATTTTCCACACATTTCTGTCCTTTCTCACTGTAAATCTGGGTAAACACAGGGAGCCATAACCATGCCACTGCATGAATGCAATGCCACATTTGCAATTCTTCTGTCAAACAACTTAGTCCATTTGAGTTCAGGATCATTCAGCTTATAGAGGCACAAACAGAATACAGGCAGATTCTTCACTGTGTTATAACACAAATGGCTCCTACTCCAAGTTCTGATGGAGTCCTTGTTCTCCTGCGTGAGAGACTCTGGTTTTATGTGCTCTCACCAGAATATCCTAATTAACTTCTGCGTACAGCGTTCTAGACCTTCTCCAATCATCCCTGTTTCAAAACGCCTCCCGAAAACTAGCTCTGAAGGCCTATAAGCCGCAGGTCAGATGTCTCAAGCAGTGGTTCCACTTCTTGGTATAAATTTCCTGGATTAATTACTTTTCTCATTGTTGCAACCAAATACCTAACAGGAAGAAACTTCAGTAAGGAAAGGTCTACATGGGTTCACAGTTTGAGGGTGTAGACCAGTCGTTCTCAATCTGTGGGTTACGACCCCTTTAGAAGTTGAATGGCCCTTTCACAGGGGTCATCTAAGTACATCAGAAAAACAGATATTTACATTATAATTCGTATCAGTAGCAAATTTATAGTTATGAAATAGCACAAAAAATAATTTTATGGTTGCGGATCACCTCAGCATGAGGAACTGTATTAAAGGGTTGTAGCATGAGGAAGGCTAAGATCTGGTAGAGACCGCCATGGGATGGAAGCTACGGTAGCGGAAGCATGAAGCTGCTGGATTATATCTCGGGGTGGGATGGTGTGTATGGGGGGATCAACAAGGAAGGTGAATTCCAGTGCACAGCAGCTCCCTCTCTTTCCTGTTGTTATTCTATCTGTGAACTCAGCCCATAGTACAGTCCACAGGCAAGGTGGAGCTTCTCTCCCAGTTAACTTTCTCTGGAAACATCCTTACCATCCACATCCAAAGGTAAGCCTGACTAACACCCGAGCATTTCTTAATCCAGTCAATTCCTCAACAAAGTTTAACCCTCGCAAAGGAGATGTTATTGATGAACCAAGTAAGATAAGCACACTGAGCCAAAATATGATGTGACTGACTGGACTCAGAAGGTGCTGAAGAACGAGAGGTAAGTAGGTTTGGGAAGAACCAGTGAACAGTAAACTGGGAGGATGGTGTTCCCGTAGCAGGGACAGCCTGAGTGAGGGCACTACAGTAGCAGGGATCTGTAGCATTTGTTCAAAGAAGAGCCCGTTTGGCTGGAAGAAGACACAACGGAGTGTGTGTGGTGCAGTGAAGTCTCTCAGATAAGGCGTCAGGCACATTGAGTTCCAGATCTTGGTGATCGTTTAAGGAGGGGTGCCAGAGAGGAGATTGTGAATCGAGATATGAAGCTTAGGGACTAGGTTAGCAGTCTTCATTTGAACTCAGTAGCGGCCAATTCAAGAGTGCAAAAGAAAAAAGAAAGACCTAAGGAAAGAGAAAATAGATGTAAGAAGAACAAACCTTGGAGACACCTACTTTCAGATCTCATAAGTGACTATTTAGGATACGTGACACCTTCAGCCTTTGAAAACCTAGCGGCGGCACTGGATGGGAGTGAGAAGAATGCTATGTGAGTTGGGAGGGGCCAGCACTTCACAGTCTCCATCTGCCTGCAACTCAATCCATGCAGAAACCTTAAGGCTGGAGCTGACTGGCCGTGAATTACCCCTGGTTAATTCAAACCTGGTAATTAGCTGGGAGTACTCACCGGGCAGGAAGTAAAGTAACCAAAGCCAAAGGCACATGGTTCCTTGGAGGCCAGTTTCCATCCACGAGCCCCTCGAGTACAGCGGAGACACAACGATCACCTTCTACAGCTGGGTGCTTGAAAGAGAGTCTGGTCCCCCTGAGGGGTAAGGGTTTAAAAATGAGGAAATGATAATCTGCCCTGTTTGCAAACTGGTCTTTGTCTAAAAAAAAAAAAAATCAGCAAACCACAGCGGAAATCGAGTGTTGAGAAAACATTTATTACATAAAAATGGGTGGCTAGGGCTCAAAGGGCCTTTAAGAAACTCAGGACTCTGGGCAGCTCCCAGGCTTTGACACCTTTCTCAACGGGGCCTCCTGTGCATTGACTGGTTTCTGGATTAAAGTCATTTATTGTTTCTCTGTCTTCAGCATAACACAGCCTCATCAATTCTCCCCCGACACAAAGGCTTTGTGGGCCGAAGCTCGGCTGCTTGAAGTCTTAAGGAGCCGTCAATTAATTCCTCTAATGAATGCTTGTGAACACCCAACTATTTGTAACGATATTAACCACAGATTTTGAGCAAGTCACTATTTTTCTCTCACTCTATCTAGAGAATAAATGAAGGTGAGACAACACAGCCTCAGGCACCCCACCAGGCAGAATATCACTCCCCGGGGTCTTAGCCACAGCCTGCCCAGTGCCCAGCTGTACTTCATCCCTTATTCTCCCACAGTGGTCTCCAAAATGGTCTTCCCTCTCACAGAGGCACACGCCACTGACCAATAAGAGAAGAGCAATGCTTAAGAGTCAGGTGTGACAGGTCACATAGCAACTCCATTGATGGAACGAAGACAGAAGCTGAGGCCGTGAGAGCTCCTGAAAACAACTTTGGATTCAAAACAGAAGGCCTTAGGGTTTATCCAGACTTGACACGTTTTAGCCTTGGGCAAGCTTCCCTGAGCCGGTGTTCTCACTGATGACGTGCGGACTGTCACTGCCTTGCCTGATGCACAGCAGAAATCGCTGGTGTGGTTAACATGGAGATGTGCAAAGCTGTAGCTCATCAGGGGGCTCCCAGGTTTTCCTTCGGGGCTGCTTCATTTGCTAACCACAGTTCCCAGGGTCCCTGGTCTAGGCTTTCCAGCCACTTGTGCGCACCCTACTTCAGGCTCCTCGGTGGCTGGCTGACTGACTGCACACCACTCCCCAGTCACACCCACACACCAGAGCTGTCACGTGCTCTCCAAAACACAACACAACCATTTCCTCAGCCCTGGAGATTGAATGTGAGTTCAGAGCAGGTGCAGAGGAAGAGGAAAGAGGAAACGTGTGGGCGTGAGCAGCCTGCCCTGCTCTGCCCTGCCCTCGCCCTCTCTCTCCAGGTCTCTTCTAGGTCAGGGCAACTGGCATGTGATAGCTTTCAGCCAGCAAGTAGGCCAAGCTGTCTGAGGGCAGCCTCAGGCTTCTGGTTAGAGTGGCTAACCTAGGTCAGTTTCAGCTAGGACCAGTGCTGACTCTTCTTACTTAGAGAGCTCTTTTCAGTGGCCTATACCTGCCAGGCAGCTAGCTGGGCTCTCCATTGGCTGGGATTGCCTTGGAGTCCTGGGGCAGGCGAGAGGAAGGAAAGGAGAGAGGGAGGGAAGGAGGGAGAAAAGGAGTGAATGTACGAAGTGTGATGGTGGGTGTGAGATTGTGGGTGTCAGTGCATCATGGATGTGTGAAGCCAGTGTCCTGTGCGAAGGAGCAGCATGTCATATGTAAATGGGCGTTGTGTGGTATGAAGGCATGTGATGTGTGTTCTGTGGTACATGATGTGGAATGCGAGTATACCATGTGGCCGTAAGTGTGTGTTATGTATAGCTGGTATGTAATTTCTGCGTGTCTATGAAGTTCTGGAATTTGCTGGCTGGGCCTGCCAGTCAGGGCTGAAGCCGTGTGAATGAGAGCAGAGCATTTAACATGTGTAGCCTATGCAGATTCCCTTTAAGAACTCATATGAGGGGAAGAGCAAGAGTTAGCGTGTGTGTTGGGGGTGGAGGGTCGGCCATCTGCAAACCTTCTGACCCACAGTGGTGACCTGCCTGCATGATAGGCTGGTGTGACAGCAGCGTAAATAACGTGGGAGTAACCGGCCAGTATCTGACTGGAATTAAGGCCCATTTCATGAGATGGCACCTGCACCTGACACTGCTCTGGTGGCCAAGGACCCGAGACTAGAGTGAACATGGGCTTGGGGGAAAAACAAATCCTGTCGTTCTACTAATGAAGCCCTGCAACTAAATGACTCCTGACGACACTCTGCTGGACATATGGAGATGGTGCTCAGCCTTCTCAGAGAAGCCTCTTCCCGCTGACGATGCCACCTAACACAGAGACCCACAGCTGTACGATGTGCAGAGTGAGAGACCTTGGAATGCTCAGTCCCGACTGGGATGGCTCCATCAACCTCCACCCCTCAGGGTGCAGGGGGCTAGGCAGAAGGTGGAAAGAGTGTGAGAGCCAGAGGGGGCGATGACTCCAAGGAGACAGTATCTTCCGGATACAACAGGACTGACTCCATATGAACGCAGAGACTGTGGCAGCATGTGTGAGGCCTGCACAGGACCAAACCATATAAAATAAAAATAAATAAATCTTAAGCAAAAGAATTACGAGTCTGAGCTCTGTCTGCCATGTAGGAATGACTAGAGAGATCCAAACTCTTAGGCCTAAATCTGGCAAATGCAGAGCCACCACTTCAGGCACCCCCCCTCCAACCTTGTGACTCATTGTCCTTTCCACAGGGACATATAAATCAGTCAGCCAATCAATAGTAGTCATTGGCTGAATCTGTAGCTCCATAGTCGAGTGATTCCCTTGAACGCATGAAGTCATGAGGTTCAATCTCCAACACCACAAAGAGGCCACCTTTGCACTCACACTGGTAAGTGGGAATTTTATAGATCCGCTTTAAGTGCAGTTCATCTATAGTGTACTTTAGCTATGGAATTTCTCTGTTAATTTTGTAGTTTGAATGATATAGCTAAAGATGAGAATGGAGTATTGAAGTGTTCTCTGTTATTTTATCAGGCCCCTCTGACTTTTCAAACTCTTTAGTGCTTGTTTTATGAAATTACAAGCCCTAACATCTGGTGCGTGTGTGCGCACGCACACACACACACACACACACACACACACACACACGTATATATAGTATATACATATATGTATATGTGTTTTTGCTTTATACCTTCTTATGGGTTATTTGCTTTATTAAGACACAGTACAGTGATTCTCAACCTTTTTATTGCTTTGACAATGCTTTAATTTAATTAATTAATGCTTTAATATATTCCCTCATGTTGTGGTGACCCGCCCAACCATAAAATTATTTTGTTGCTCCTTCATAACTCTAACTTTGCTACTGTGATGAATCGTAATGTGATTATCTGATACGCAGGCTGTCTGATATGTGACCCCAGATGGGTTGCGACTCTCAGGTTGAGAGCCACTGAGATAGTGACATAGTGACTTTCTTTATTGCTTCCCTGGACTAGCTGGCTTGAGGCCAGCCTTAGCTGCTATCAGAACAGCGGAGGAAGCTCTCTGACAGCTGTCATTTGCTTCCTGAGTTGCCTCTGATATTCTGTTCTCACAGTGCATGCGTTTCTTCACGATAACAGAAAGCTGCCCTTTGCTTTTTAATGCGTTCAGATAGCGTTTAAATCTTTAAAGGGGCCACGGAGGCCATTTGTATCAAAGGCTGTTCTTAAGAGATGTTAGTGCCTGTGATTTTGCTAGCTCTTCTGGTTGGTTGGGCTCTTCAATGGTTGGTTCTTTGTCTCATGTTACTGTTGGAGGTTTCCTGACTTACCGTGTTGGATGGGATGGATTCTTTCCTAGCTCCCCTTGATTATCTATTCCTTTCCTAAAAATCATTCTTTCCTTTGTTTTTGTGAATAGGATTCTCTTTTAATATGCTATTTTTAAAATATTTTTTGAAGATTGTGTATGTGTGTGAGAGTATATTCCATATGTGTGGAGATCAAGGGGAGGGCGTCGGGTGCCTTGGGGCTAGAGTTATAGACAGTTGTATGCTGCTAGCAGTGTGTTGAACTTAGATCCTTTGGAAGAGCGGGACACACTTGACAGCCGGGCTGTCTCACCAGCCCCTTAAGTATTTTCTACAGTGCCGGCATAGTGGTCACGGACTGCTTTAATTTGCAAGTGTCCTTATTTCTTCTTCAGTTTCAAGGGCTGGCTTTATTGGATGTAACCATTTTGATTGGCAGATGTGTACTTTCGGTGCTTGCCATATCCCATGCTTCCTGGTTTCCAGTGTTGCTAATGATAGACCCAACGTTACTCTACTGTGTTTGCCTCTGTAGGTGGGGCCGGTGGTACTGATGTTATTGTGTAGTGTCTGCCTCTGCAGGTGGGCTGGCATTTCCCCCTCAGAGTTCTAATACAGTTCTTTTATTTTGAAGGGTTGACATCTTTTTTTTCTTGTTCTTTTTTTTTATTGATATTTATTGAGCTCTACATTTTTTTCTGCTCCCCTCCCTGCCTCTCCCCTCCCCCTTCAATCCTCCCCCAATGTCCCTATGCTCCCAATTTACTCAGGAGATCTTGTCTTTTTATACTTTCCCATGTATATTAGGTCTATGTTGACATCTTGACTACAATCTATTCTTCCTATTTGGGGCTCTAGAGGATTGGGAAATTTCCTACTGTAATTTCATTGAAGGAACTACACCTTTAGATTTCACCTCAACTTTTTCTTCTTTCTTGAGAATTCTTGGGTTTAGTCTCTTGAACATGTCCTGGGCTTTGGTCATGCTGACCAACTTTTCTTTTGTTTATCTGAATGAATTATCATCTTCAATTTGCCCATCCCTTGATAGTCTTGATCTTTCCTTGGCAGCGTGGTTTTGTTTGTTGGTGCTTCCCACTGTGGTTTTCATCTGATTGATGGCCTCTTTGAATCCCAGCATTTCTATCTGGCTCCTTGGAATCAGGTGCTGAAATTTCCCTATTTTTCCAAGTTTGCTATCCACATTGATCACCTGTCCATCTATTTCATTAGCTTTCTGTTGTAGCTGATTTCTAGAATCTCGCTGATTCTCTCACTTCATGCGTCTGCTTGTTTGAGGCTCCTGTGTAGTTATTAATTCTTTAAAAAGCAGGACTCTGAACCATGTTTTCCGGCATTTTATCCATCATAGTCTTTGGTTTCTTGTTTTGGGGAACTGTGGTCTTCTTATATTTGCTGTTCTTTGTTGTGTTTTGCACTTCTGTTGATGTGACTGTGGCCCTGGTTTTTCCTTTTTCCTTTCCCAATTCTCTTTTGATGTTTTGCAAGTCCCCGGGCAAGCTGTTTATGCTGGTGCTTATGTTTCCTGGACTATTTAGAAGGGATGTTGGCTACATCAGCAGGTGCAAAGAGTTGGCAGAGTCTTGACATGAACTTGCAGTAGTGGACACTTGGCCCTTCCCTTGTGCTCTCAGTAGGGTTCAGAGACAGTGGCACTCCGGTACTGATTTGGAAAAACATAATTAATAGGCTTTTAGAGTTGAGCAAATTAATAATTAAGAAATACAAAGAGAGGAAATAAATAATTAAGAAGTAAAAGGAAAGGGAAAGGAAAAAATAGAGTTAAGTTTGAAAAAGAAGTAAGTGTGGGTTAGAGTGATAAGAAACAGTGGAGAACGTGTTCTAAAATAGGTGCAGAGAAGAAGGAAAGAAAAGCCATAAAAGTCTGTTTAGATGAGACAGAAGCTAAAACAAAAACTAAAGCAGCCAAAGTACCAAAGCAAATATTAAAAGTTAAAATGAAAACTGCACTAGTGTAGATAGTAGCCCATGTTTCTCACTGGCTGAGATGAACACAGTTTTTCCTCCCTTCTTGGTCATCTTTCACTGCAGTGTTGCAGGTGGGGTAAGGGCTTTAAACAAAGTCGCCCAGTGTGTCTTCCCTAGTGACAGGGGACTGTGTAGGGGTCTCCTTTCTTCAGCCCTTTGCCTGCCGGCTGCAGCTTCATCCCTGGTGTGCATGCAGGGCTTTCTGTGATGGGGTGGGGAAGGCTCGCCATTGCTGTCGGGCGCTCTCCTTCCTTCTACATTCTGCTGTTTTTATTCCTCTTCTCTGAAGCCCTTGTCTAGGAATTCTTGTGTTCAGTAGTGGCATTACGCCAGGTTAAGCACTTTTCTCATATTCTTGCCTTCTCTCTTGCCTAGGCAGTGGCAGAGGGGCGTCCTCCTGTGTCCCCCTGGACCTTGCAGGGAGACTCAGCTTAAGACTCTCATACGGAACATTTACCACAGTCCCCATAGTTCTGCATTGCTCTGGTTATCCTTTTGTCCAGAATGTGCCTAACTCCTGATTGCAGTTCTGTAGTCTAGCCAGTCTCTCTTTAGCTTGTCAGACTTATGGTGGCTGTGTTCAGCAGGCAGCAGCGCCTCCCTGCCAGCGACCCTGACTTCAGCCTGGCATGAGCACGGTAGAGTGGCTGTATGCCAGTTGACTGCTCTTGGCTATTTCACCATGATGATTCTGTAGATGTCACCATGGCTTGTTTCTTTTTTTCTGTGTTACCTGTCTTATTTTCCCACTGAACTTTGTGTGTTTCTGATCTTCTTCTGTTATTTAACTCACAGGAATTCTAGTCATTTTTATCTTGACGTTTCTCTTTAATTAGGTCTCATAGAGGCCTTGTCTGTCACCATACCTAGAAATCTTAATTACTGTTTTTGAGACAGAGTCTTGCTGTATAATGTAGGTTGGCCTGGAACTCACAGGATTCTGGCCTCAACCTTCTTAATGCTGTGATTATAGGTGTGTGACATTAAATATAACCACCCTTGAAGAGACATCCTTGAGCTCCTTGGTTCATATGGCTGGGTGATCTTTTTCTCATTTCTGCTTTAGTTCCATGGCCAATTTTGCACCATTGACCTCAATCTTTTATCTGGTGTGCCCTTTCTCCACTTAGAAAGTATTGTTTCTGAAATAACCCTTCATTAATATCTTTTATGGTACAGGCTCCTCAGCACAGTTAAGTATTTCAGGGAAGCTTCGGTGGGGTACACTATGTGTTTCTTTGCCTTGGGGTCCAGCGTCATAGTCATCAAAATAAATGGTTTGTCTCTAACCTCATGCTAATTAATCAATGTGTAGTGTTCTTAGAAGAGTTGCCCAGTCTTGAATCTAGAAACATCTTAAATGGGTAGAGATTATTTCATTTTACAATGTAAGCTCCACCATTACATCAAGTGTCTTGGAACTGCTAGGTGGGCCTTATCAATGCATAGCCATACTATTGTGTTAACAACTTTTTAAAAGATAATTTTAAGACACAGGGAAGGTTTCCTTGTCATCAGATATTTAAGTCACTCCTTGAATGGTTGATGGTCATTGCTGATCTGTTTATCATCATCGAAGTCACAATTGATTTTATTCTTTTGTACAGGTTGAATGTCATCCTAACAAAGTTCAGGTCCACCTGTGACCCAGCTTCCTTCTTGTAGGACTCTTCCTCAGGACAGAGTTGTGGTTTACTTATTGATAACACAACTCATTGCCTGTGGTTTTAGTGGCTCGTTTTGGCCTTTGAGAACAGGGATAGAACATGGGGCAGGCCATGTGATAAGCCCAGGCTTGGACTTTTGGTTATTGACATTAATGCAGACAGTGAATCTCAATCTCTGGTGCAGGCAGAGCCCTTCAGTGATACCGCAAGCAGAGTGGGGAAGTATATGGGATGAAGATACATAATGTCTACTAACAAGGGGCACAGCATACAGGGAGTTATACCTCTGTTGGGGTGACTTCCTATCATTACCAGAGAAGTAGGACTGCACCCATATTACAAAGAAAAGGAACTACCATTCCTTGACTTTTCTTCTACCCCCTTTTGCCTGGGAAGGAGTCAAAGACTCTGATCTAAGCCAGGGCCACGGAATTAAGACAAAGTCCTACAGTTGGTAGCCCAAGAGGAGAGCAGAGGAGGATTGCGCTCAAGGAAGAGCAGGTTGCTTAACATCTGTTCCTGTCCCCAAGGCCCTATGCTCAAGACCTCTTCAGCTCAGCCTCCGTAGGGACTGCATTTGTAGGGACACATGTTCTGGGGTACCTGAAGTAGGAGCTGAGGTGTGGGGGACAAGCACAGTCTGAGCCTCGTTGGTAGCAATCATAGACTTTAATTATTAATTGACATTTCTGATTTGTTGGTTTCAGCCTGTAGGTGCTGGTTGAAGTGCAGAGAAAAACAGTCTTTTAATTTGACTCTTAGAAGAACAGCTGCTTCCAGGCTCAATCTTCTTCCTGTCTGCTCAAAACTCTCCAAATACAAGACGGTCAGAGCATTCATTCCTTTATCTGAGGTCCACGTGAGTGACAGGAAAGGGAAAACTGACACCAGGGAAAGATTCATTTGCATTTCTTCTTCTTCTCCTCCTCCTTCTTCTGCTTCAAAACAAGGTCTTCACATATCCAGGCTGGCCTCAACCTCCCTGTGTAGCCAAGGATGACCTTGAACTTCTGACCCTATTTCTACCTCTTGAGTGCTGGGGTTGCGTGTCTACACCACCGTGCCCATTTGACTCATTTTGTCTTACTTCCTCATGCCAAAGTTCACCCTCTAATAAGGGAAGAGGTCTTGAAGGCAGATCCCAGGTCAACAGCCAGGAGTTGCCAAATCTGGTTTGACACTAGTTTATCTCATGGACGCCATAGAGCAAGTCTCTTCCATCTGAAAACCGTGGTGCCCTTATGACTAACCTATGCCTCAGACTACAGGGATTTCTGAAGTTGCCCTAAGAGGTGCCAAGGCGGGAGGTATGCCTGGTACTGATGCCATGTCTTAGTGAAAAGACAGACTCTGGGAGGAGATGGGGCCTCTTCCAGTGATGTGTGTAGAAAGGCTGTGGTCTGAAGCTCAGCATTTAGTAGGCACCTGAATTCTAATAAGCTCTCAGATGTCTTTTTGAATGGAGAAGAGATGAAGGGAGGGACGGGAGAGAAGAGTTACACTGACCTCCCATCATATAGTATAAGAAACTTCAAATGGCTCTCCCACCTGAGGTGAGCCCTACCTAACTCTGAACCCTCTCCTCTCAGAAATGTCTCTCAGGTTTGACTCCTTATTTCCACTCTAATTATTCCGTTAGCAGAGAAAAGCTGCAGGTCAGAACTCCTCACACCTCCCAGACAGGCACAGCAAAGCCAGGCTTTGATAACTGAGGAAGGGACCACCACACCTCTGAGGACAGGAGGGAAAAGTCAGGAGACGAGTGAGTTCAGGCTGTGAGTGGATCAGGGTGATTCTCGAGTTGATTGTCACAGGCAGGGGTAGGCGGTCAGCACTGCCTAGACGTCCCTGGGACCATCGTGGACCTGTGCAGCTATGTTGCTGGACTGGAGCAGGAAGGCTGAGTAGGCCAGGTCAGCTTCCTCCTTGGATGACTGGGGAGCAATAGGGGAGGCGTTAGCAGATGGCAAGAGGAGGGATGTACTTGTGAAGCTTGCCCTCTCTGCTGGAGCAATACACACTTCTGAGACCCTGCTTTCAGTCCAGCCCCCCCATGCTTAGCAGGAAGAGCTACATTTTGAGAAATGGAAAGTTGCAGCCTCTAAAAATATCTCCCACTGTCTCACTACCCGCTCATGCAAAGTGGAGTGGAACACCCTCTGTCGGTGGGGACTGTCCCCAAAAGCTATGCCCTTGTAGTCCACAGGTGATGTGGCCTAGGTTGTTGTCAGGCGAGGTGTCCTGTGTTTTCTCTCCCTACCACCCTATAGAGGTAGTAATGTTTTTTGTTTTTGTTTTTATTTTGTTTTGTTTTATAGCACTGTCTAGAGCATGGCAGGGACTCATCTCTAGACAGCTGACCATGCTAAATGCAGAGTCTCTGATGGTATGAGGGGGAGCAGATACAGTAAAAAAGTGTCAGTACCCCATGATTAGAAAAGCAAAGGGCATCATTAGGAACTTTAGGAAGACAAGAAAGGAGGATAACTTGCAACCCAAAGGCAGGAGTTGCTCCTTCTTCATAGTGGTTAAGGTGGACAAGGGCTTCTAGTGATGATCAAGGTGCCCACCATGAAGAAATGTCTTCCACTCTCAGGCCAAAGGATAGTCCCCAGGAAGCTTTCAAAGGAGGCTGTGTGGCCCGTGGAAAGGCACTAAGGCCTCCATAACTCAGGAAGACCACCCACTCAGTTGTTACTGTTAACATGTGACTCTCCTGTGACCACATTTTCTGCAGGTCCACAGCCTACTGAGTTCCCGTCCTTCTGAAGTGTCACACCCAAAGGTCTGTCCCCTTCTCGGAAAGTCCTCTCAAATATGGTATTTATATGGTCTTCCCTGTTTGGGGGTTAGTCTCCAGGTGGGGGTGATTTTGTCCTGATGTCCAACTGCAGTCTGAATTCCCTGCCATGCAGTGAGAGATCCTTCTCCCTTACCCGTTTTGCCTTCTTGGATTCTTCTGGCTCTGTGGCAGTCTCAGTGGTAGTCATGACTTCTGCATGGAGAGAGAATGTCCTTAGCCCTAGCCATCTCCTTTCCTTCCCAGATGGGGACAGGTCCACTTCTGCTCTCCCAAGGGCTGAGCATTCTCAAAACACATACCATCTTTTCCTTCGAGGACTGTCTCGTGAGCGTCGGGAGAGACCCCCATGTTGTCATTGCCTTCCAAATCCCTGGAGTTCTTGAAGTCTGCCATGCTAATGTCTGTCCTGTAGCTGTTGAGTGACATCCGGTCTGTTGGGCAGAGGAGTCGGTGTGGGGATAGGGCCATGAGTAAGGAGAGCAGGATGTGCTGCTCTTTCTGAGACCTGCCACATGCCACAGCTCAAGGGACACCAAGGAGTGGTTTTTTTTTGATGCTTACCTCAAAATCAAAATGAAAATAGTCTGACTCCCTTTCTTGGGTAGTCAAGACTCTAGGACCCTTGCCAATCTGTAGCTCAGTTCACAGCGCTCCGTTCTAGCTTAAACCAGCCCTGTGAAAGGTGGTTACCCTGTCTCGAGGCACGAGGAAATCGAGGGATAGAATGGGCTATACCAGAGTCACATTGACTGATTCGCTGAACTGAAGGTGGGGTGGGGAGCATCCTGGGTACTCACCTACATTCTTCCGGTGTCGGACTCTTGCCACCCACACAGCCACAGCACCACCTGCCAGCACCAGACCCAGGGGCACCAGGGTGGAAAACAGCACTTTGGAGCTCCCCTTTTGTCCATCAGTACTGCAAGAGGGATTAAGTCAGCCCACCACTGAGAGGGAGATCCTCAGAATGTTCTGAAAGGCTGTCCCAGCTAGAGGTTCCCCCGCCCCCAATCTATCTGCTCTGTCTTTTTGATGCAATTTTCAACTCTCTTTTGCTAAGGACCACCCCGAGCCCCGAATCAGCAATACAAAGACCTGGCCTTCTCTATATTCCAGGCTTGAGATATTGAAGTGGCCTGCTCTGGCTATGGGGAAGGGATCTGCAGCCTCCCCTCCCCTAACAAGCATAAGCCAGGGCTGTGAAAACTGACTGTCTACTAGTCTCGTCCACACTCTGCTACTTGGTTCTAGTGGCTCAGTTCTCCGAGTGGGGAATCTACTCACCTGCCAGTATCCACCGACGCTCTGCTGTCCTGAGCTTGGTCTCCCACGCTCTTTATTCCTGTCTCCTCTGCCAGAAGGTTCGGAATGGCTTTGTTCTCGTTCTCGCTGGCACTGAATTCCGCTCCCTCTTCTTCTGGAGCAGCGTTCGCCTGTGCGTTTGTATCTGGCACGCTGGCTTGTGATTCTGAAGCAGAGCAAACAAAGCTGGTTATGGCTTTTCCTCTGTTCTTAGGCCTGCGGGTTAGGGGGTGGGCTCTGGGCTGGCACCAGACTTGGCAGTGAAGACCTGTTCTAGATCCCAGACAGTATTTCTGCTCTTGCTGCCTCCACACCACGATTACTTCTGTCCAATGCTATACCCTGTTCTTACCAAGTCAGTTTCCATCGTCAAGGATCTATGTAACAGATCCGCCTGTGACAACAGGCTGACAGAGGGCTTCTCATAGCATCAAAGCCTGTCCTAGGGGTGCCTCCAGGCAGTAGCACAGCAATGAGCCAGTTTTGATGGAATCCAGTGAGCCATTCTTGCTGAACTCAGCCTTCCTGAGATATTCAGGAACTGAAGGGCCCTCATCATATAAGACATCTTTTTTTTTTTTTTTTTTTTGGTTTTTCGAGACAGGGTTTCTCTGTGGCTTTGGAGCCTGTTCTGGAACTAGCTCTTGTAGACCAGGCTGGTCTCGAACCCACAGAGATCCGCCTGCCTCTGCCTCCCGAGTGCTGGGATTAAAGGCGTGCGCCACCACCACCCAGCCCATACAAGACACCTTATATGACCTCTTTCTTTCTTTCTTTCTTTCTTTCTTTCTTTCTTTCTTTCTTTCTTTCTTTCTTCCTTCCTTCCTTCCTTTCTTCTTTGCGGGGGCGGGGGGAGGTTCACAATAAGATTTCTCTGTGTAACATCTCTGACTATCCTGAAAATAATTCTGTAGACCAGGCGGGCCTCAAACTGACAGAGATCCACCTGCCTCTGCCTCCCGAGTGCTGGGATTAAAGGCATACACCACTACCACCTGGCTTTATGACGTTTTAAACAGAGGCGGAGAATACGAATTTACTAGATGAGCTTGCATTAATTGTCCCCCCCTTTTGTTCTTTTGGTGTCAGGAATTGAACCCAGAGCATTGTGCATGCTGAGCACATGCTCTAACCCAAGCTAAGCTCTCACTGCTGTGCCTTGGTGTGCTCGATCAAGACGTAGGTACCTGACCATCTCTGGAGAACAGACTTACACAGATGTGACTCTGAAATTGCTGTGTAGGATTCTGGATGGGGAGGGGGCTTCACTCTGCTGTGAGAGGCACCTATGAGGATTGTCTCACTACTGAGATTAAACAGAAAGGCTCTTACTGTTTGTTTCCCTAATCCTTCCCTCTTACAGCAAAACCTGGGGGTTATTCCTGATGGAGAAGCTTCTAGTCAGGGACGTTTGGTAAGTCCTGCCATGGGGTGCTATGGGTGTAGGCACGGCCCTTGGAGACTCACCCCCTGTCTTCTCTTCAACTGCTACATAGATGGCTATAGTCTCTCCATAGGCCTGGCCTTCCTTCACCCCACACCAGTACCAGCCTTCATCCTCCTTCTCAACTGGACTCAGGGTCAGGGCGATAAGCTGGTTGTTCAGGTCACAGCTCACAGAGGACTGGCGGGCTTGGCTAGACAGGGTGTGGCAGCCCCCATTGCTCCACTTGCACCAATATTTCTCACTGGAGTAGAATTTGCAAGGATAGTGGCAGGCGAGCGTGAGGGTCTCTCCTAGTGCCGCTTCCACATTCTGTGGCGTCACCTCGAGGTTTGGCTTCCCTGTAGCTGGCAAACAGACATGGTCATTGAGACTTGGAGATGCTACGGGGGAGTGAAAGTGACAGTTTTGGTGTGTCACGTGCATTGCCCCGAAGACAGCATTGTAACGCACTATTCTGAATACATAGGAAGCAGAGGATATGCTAATAGAATGACTATTGATGCCTCCGTATCAGCCCAGAGTTTGATATAGAAATGCAGTGTTGCTCGCTCACTTCTCTTGGCTTCCCTTACTTTCCTTTACTTAAATTTTCTAGGCTTAGCACCAAGAACATGTGCAATATCTCATTTCAGGGGACATCTATCTCTAGCAAAGGAGGTCAATATTTGATATTGGGAAGTGTTGCAAGTGCTGATTGAAAGAATATGGGTTGCTGGTCGTGGGTATGGAAATGGGACCTCTGGACAAGTAGGTTCTTCCTACACCAGTGTGGCATAGCAGGAACGATGTCTAGGGGATGCTGCTGCTGGAATGGTCTTCGGCCTCCCGCCTCCACCTCATCTCTCACCTTCAGCAACCTGGATTTCTACCGTGGTACTCCAACGAGAGTCGCCATTGGTGAGACACCAGTAGAAGCCGGCATCCTGGGTGGTGAGGTTGTTGAGGATGACAGTGTAGGTGCCATTGCCTGGCTGATCAAACAGTGCCAGTCGGCCCTCGTACTCTTCATTCACACTCCCCTGGCTCTCCACGAGCACCGGGCAGTGCCCGGTTCCATCTGCTTCCCAGCGACACCAGGCCTTGAGGCTGCCGCTGTCCTTGGGGTTGTAGGGACAGGCAATGGCCACAGAGCCTCCTGTGACACCCTTCACCACAGTGCGAGTAGTGGGCATTGTAGACTCTGGAAGGACAGATGGGGACAGTGTGAAAGGACAGAAGCACCCAAACAACCTTAGATGTCCCAGGCAACTTTTCTTCCCATGACATCCACCATGGAGAGAGGAAAGTTTAGATAAATCACCTCCTTCTCCTCAGAGAATAAAAAAATTGTGTTTATGCCTGGGTCTGTAGCCAGAGTCTGGGGGCCAGACTCCAATGACTTAAGTGTGGGTATCTCGTCCCTCTCTTTCCACATCATTCTCAGGAGGGAATGAATGACATTTAAGAGAGAATACTGGCCCCTTTCTTTTAATTTGTTTCTTAGCATAGTCTAAAAAACAGCTAGATATATTGTACCTAAATTAAGAAAATTCAAGTGGAATAGGTATACTTTAAAATAGAAACTAAAACAGTATGATATGATTTTAGTAAAGACCCCAAGAGTCCTCTTCAAGAATAGAGAAGCTAATGCAGAGGTCCGGGGGGAACCCTTGGTGACTGAATATGTCAGGGATGTTGATGAAGACCCAGAGTTGGGGATAGGAAAACAGTGTCAGGAACATAGTCTCCTTAAAGAAAAGCCATAAGAACAAGAACAGGTACTTTGAATGCCAAGTACTGGCTTGTTGCTTCTCATGGAGGTCAGTCTGTGCCCTGTGCTCCAGGGTGAGAGGAAGCATGGGTTGAATCATTCTGCCTTGTTGACAGCTCATGGAGGTGTAGCTGCTGAGGCAGAGTGTGCCAAATAACAAACATCCCCTTGAGCTGTGGAAGTAGAACGTTTAGATGCTGGGGTATTGCCTTTCCTCGAAGCGTTAAGGTCATGGTATGCCAGTGTTCTCTTATCTGAGTATGAGGGTTTTGGTGCCCAACTTGCTCTGGGGTTGGGTCGGCTGGGAAAGGAACATGGGCCTACCATGGTACTGAATCCCATTTACCAGTCATGCTTCCAGCAGGGCCTCTACTTTCTTTATTCTTGTTACCCAGGGGTAACCATCAACAGGCCCTTGATAATGCAGAAGAATATTTGGGAACTTGTGTAAGGCAGAGGTTGCATATTCTAACTCTCCTGAACTGCCTCCCACTTAGCTCAAGACTTTCCAGCAAGGAGATACCACTGACTGATGTGAACATTGATGAGTATATCTGAGAATTAAGTTACTCTCTCATCTACCATCCCATGCCAGTCCATCTTGCTTGCCTTTTGGAGACTCTCACCTTTATTGACAAAGAGTTGCCAGGCCTGGATGGGCCAGCCTTCTTTAGGCTGGCCAGAGTCACTGGCTCCACACAGGTAGCTGCCTTCATCTTCTTTCCTCAGGCCTGTGATCAGCACACTGAAATGGCCATCGGCATCCTTGGGGGTTAGCAGGATCCTGCCCTCAAAGGCTGAATCCCTCTCCCCGTGGGTGTTGATGATTACATCACAAGTTTCCTTGTTCATCCGGCACAGATATTTGGCCAAATGTGCCACTTCACGGCCCAACGCACAGTCAAAAGTCACCGAGGATCTCAGATCGCTATAAACCAGCTCTGGCTCAGGCTCTAGCACCTGGAGGTCAGCATTCTTTAGATCAGCACTAGAACCTTCCCCAGACTGGCAGACATACAGCCCAGCATCACTGCGTCTTAGGTTAGTAATGTTGACACCGAATGTTGTTCCGGTGGTCCCTTTCATAAAAAGATCTACTCTGCCCTCATAGCTAGGGTTCACAATCTTATTACTGTCAATGACAAGTTCACAGTCCTGACCTGTCTTCTTACACAAGGATTTCTTCTTAGAAGCATTATCACTTGTGATAGGACAGTAGATCGTCACATTTCTGCCCAGGTCCTCTGTGTAGACATCAGTGCCCTCTGGGAACTCAGGAACTGAGGAATGAAGAACAGGGGTAAATTATATTTTTTGCTTTGTAACATAGGGCCATTTTCTATTCCCAGCAAGGGTTCTGGGTGGGCCAATGACCTAGAATGGTCTCCTCCCTAGAGGAACACTGTCAGAATTTTTCTGATTGAGTTTCTACAATGATGCCAAAACAAAGGCCTCTGAAGCAAAGGTTTTACTTTGACTTTCTCCTGCCCATTTGTTTTTCATGCCATTATTCCCAAAAGTAAACCATAGAAGCCAGAACCTCTTTTCCAGGGCAGACCATAGAAACCATAACCCCTTTATCCTAGCCACCCAGAAACCCTAAACATATTACATTAACCTCCCATTTTTCTTTGTAACAACTGAGCAGAAAGAAGCTCCTGACCTATCATTCTATATATCAAGGTCTTCACTGCCCAGTCTGCCTCACACCCCCAAGGAAACTCCACAGTTGAGGGGCCAAAGAGAGTTTTAACAGATGAGACTTGCTGGGGTTTTCACTCAGTCAACTACCACTAGTTCACACCTGTCTTGTCCTATCTCATCACTGTATGGCCACCCCTGCTTCATGGAACTCAATATAAAGGTTGCATAGGAACCAGATCTTTGCATGGTCATTGTGAAGGTTCCTATGATTATAAAACTTCAATAAATGGGGACTGGAGAGATGGATCAGCAATTAAGAACACTGGCTGCTCTTCCAGAGGACAAGAGTTCAATTCCCACCACCCACATAGTGGCTTACAACCATCTGCAACTCCAGTCCCACAGGATCGGACACCTCTTCTGGCCTCTGAGGCACCAGGGACACATGTGGTGCACAGAAATGTATGCAGACAAAACACTCATACACATAAAATAAATAAATAAAATTTAACTTGGTGTATTCTCTTGTTACCCTATCTTTTGTAGTGGAGGTGTTGGTTATGACTCATAAGTGAAATCAGCAATCACTCATCCAGGATCCCTCTTCTAGGGCCCTGCCTGATTTCCATCTCCTCAGGAAGGGTTTCTTTAAGCTTGCACTAATTTCTCCCTTCTCTGTGTCCTCCCGGACATCTTTATCAGTCATCATATCCAGTTTAGACTCTACCTCTATAGATTGGAGGGTGGTGGTGTGGGAGGTCATTCTGTCTATGTGTTGCTTTTATTGATTAATGAATAAAGAAACTGGCTTGGCCTATAGCATGGGAGGAGGAAGGCAGAGTTAGAGAGAAGCCATGGAGCCTCCAGAGATAGATGCTGGGAACTTTACCCAGTAAGCCACAGCCAGGTGGTGATATACAGATTAATAGGAATGGGTTAAATTAATATAAGAGTTAGCCAGCAAGGAGTTAGAGCTAATGGGTCAAGCAGTGATTTAATTAATACAGTTTCTGTGTGATTATTTTGGGTCTAAACTAGCTGGGCAGCTGGGAACCAACAAGTGGCCTTCTCCAACAGGGTGGAGACATTTTCTTTACATTTTCTCTCTTAGCTGTGATTGACCACAACATCTGTTTCTGGTAGGTGCTAAATTAACATGTGTATAAATAATCAGAATTGAACATGAATTGTCCAAAAATAATAGTCCAAATATTCTGAGTTGCCTTAAGGAGCAGTGTCTGCTATTGGTCGTATTTATGGGGTAGTAGTCTTCTGGGTATCTAGATGGGGTCTGTTGTGGATAATCCTCATCTCTTAGGGATCTGTGTTGCTATGACTCTCCAGGAATGACCTTCTTATTTAGGATACAGTTAATGGCACACACATCCCAAAGAACAAGGCATACCCTCAGAGCCCCTGTGAATTTCCTCCTTTGAGTTTTCTCTTTTTACTTTCCTTGGACAATCAGAGGTGCCCTCACTGATGGACCAACTCTTGTCAGAAAACCTTTTTTCTTCCTCTCTTCTCTCAGTTACAGTGAGTTTGTTTAGTGGCAGTCTCTTCAGGGGCCTAGACTTCAGTTAAAAAGATAATCTAATTCATCATGATAACTCTAATGGAACTATCTACAGTTAAGTAGAAGGTTTTAATTGTGAATAGGAAGGAGAGTACAGCCAGAGGCATCAGAGAGAGTCCAGAGGATGGAGAGAAAGTAGGAGACTAAACATGGCCATCAGACTAGGAGAGAAGGGGAGTATGGTAAGGGGTAGAGGTGGGAGCAAAGAAAGTGTGGGCCAAAGGAGGGAGCATAGTTCAGATAGCAGGGTCTAAGGAGAAATGAATAGCTGCGGGAGGGAAGCTCACAAGCTGTAGAAGTTTAGGGTAGGGGAACGTCAGGATGGATAGATGGACAGCAAGTACTTGTAATGCTGAGGGAGCCTGGAGGCCAGCATGTGTTTTAGTATGCTAACAGGCACCTCAGATAGCCAGTTGTCCCTTCTGTCAGCTGTAAGGGAAATAGCTCCTTTAGCAGAAGGGAATTGGCTTCACAAGTTTCAGAGGAATGGGGGCTTTTGTCTGTCCTCCAGAATTTGGGGAAAAGGAGTTTCCTTTGAACCTGACATCATGTCTCAACTCTATCAAATACAACAAAAGCTGTTCTCCTGGCACCCATTTAAGCCTAAGATGTTTGTTAGTGATCCAGAAGAAAGTTTCACCCATTTCCCCAGATATGCCCCACATGTCTTGATGCTGTACTATGAAAAAAGGGGTCTTTGCCTCAGGAGGGAGGAGACTTTGACTTCATGTCAGGATACCCTTCTATAGGAGGTGTCTTCCTTGGGTAAACTCTGTCATTGTACCTGAACTGATTTAAACTATTTTCCTTCCAGAGTCTGGGATTCTTACCTTGGCTGACCTCCAGGCTGACATCGAAGAACAGGGGTTGTCTACTGGTACCCAGACCACATTTGTAGCTCCCAGTGTCATCTTGGGTGAGCTGTTCAATGTTAATCACAAATGTATTATTCTCTGGGAAGTTGATGAGGTGGGCTCTGCCTGCATAATCCTTGGAGATGAAGCCATTTGAAGAAATGAGGGTTGTGCAGAGGCCGCTGGCTCCTTTCCGGCACCAGTACTTCCGGGTGTGTCGGTTGACAGAGGTGGCTGGGTAGTAGCACGTGATGGACACCGAGTTACCTACCACACTACTCACATCCTGGGGACCAAATATGGGGCCTTTTGTGATGACCACTGTGGGAACAGAAGACAAGAGTTTTAAGAACAGAGAGAGGTCAAGTGGGCCGAAATGATTCACATAGCTCATCCGGAGGAATGCATTTTTCTAATTAATGTGTACTCCCTGGTTCTTTACATGACACTACAGCCACATGACATTGTAGGAAATAAATAATGGTTGCTTAATCATAATTTGTCTCCATTTTAATTGTAATGTGATAGGTAAGTAAATTTCATTTTGTACCAGGCATCCACTTTAGGGCTGTTAGCCTCTGACCTAAATTCATAAAGCTCTGACCCCTTGTCTCCTCTCTTAAATTGTGTAACTGCTATGAAATGATTAACAGCTTGCTCTGGCTTCTGTAAACATGCTCATTGCTGTGGGATGGGAAATGGCAGTTTCTCGTGTAGCTATAAATTCTGCAGACGTGGAGTAGTTGTGGTGCTCACCTTTAAAATCCTTCCCCCTTCTGTTCATGTATGGCACATTTCTGATTTGGTTTAGAGATACCTGCCCTGCTAGCAGAAATGATAATTTTGGCTAATTATTTCTGCAATCAAGTCTGTGGTATTTCCCAGGGGTCTCAAACTCCATGACATTCTTGGAGGCCCCAGCGAGATCCTGAAATACCCCAGACTTAGGGCCAGGGATCCAGGATAGGCTCCAAGTGGGGGCAAGTCTGAGGTAGACTTGGAGACTCAGGCGCATCAGAGACCATGGCTGCCACAAATTAAGTAGTCATTAGAGTCAAGCCCTAGTTGCGGGCAAGTACCACAACTGGGAGGCCCAGCGACACACAACCTTAGATGGGGCAAGTACTTCTGTGGACTCAGAGGTCCAGGGTGTCCCAGACTGTGATCACTGCAAATCTGCAAATTGAAACAAACGTAAGGGTTGCTGGGTAGTGTGTACTCAAGACAATATTGATCAGTGAATGTTCTGGGAAGTCCCAACATCTTGGGAGACATAGAGGAGGAGATTTAATGTGATTATAGACTCAGTCTCCAGGGACAGAGGAGATGTCCTCCTGTACCCTAGGGGCTTTGGTGTATGAACAAAGATGACCAGTGTATGTCTGTGTCTGACTCCTCTGACTGTGGATGTTTTGTCTTTTACATTGTTTGCATTTGGTGAATTTGTGTTTTCTGGTGTGCTTATAAGTTTTGTTATATAGAGAAGTTGAGAGCACACAGCCACGTCTTCCTTGAGCTGCACTACTCCTAGGAGCTCCATGAGGCAGATGTGGAGTTAAGATGTCATCTCGAGAGCTCTGCATTCTTTGTGAACTTGAATGCCCATCTTTGCATGTGGAATGGCCAGAGGCAGGGTCTTTCAACCCCCTAATCTCCTAGAGAGTCTGTCAAAAGGTTACAGGAACCCTAGCCACCTAGACCAGTTTGCTGGTTCTTCCTCCTCCTCCTCAAACCCCTTCTATGGCTGGAATGTTGTTCCCTTAAACAATGTTCTTCTGTTTTAGTTACCAAGTCAATAAATCAAAGACTGTGTAGAAATCTAAGTAAAATGCCTGGACTGTCTGGACTGGCCCATGTGAAGGAGGAGAATCTTCCCCATGCATCCAGCCAGTTCAGGATTGGACTGTATCTGAGAGGGCCAGGCACAAATTGGCCCTCTCAGAGACGCTAAGGCAGGCATCAGAAAGCACATCAGTTGCCTTAGAGATGCAGGGATTTCCCTGAAACTCACTTCAGAACACTGCTCTGTTATTAAGGCAGGCATCAAAGACTGTCGTCCTGTTTAGATCTTAATAGGAGACCAGAAATCATCCCCAGAGGACACCAAATCTGTACACTTTTCTCCGTCTCTTGGCTCAAGGATAAACTGTGTACACTGTCTTAGACCTGAAGGGTGCCTTTTTTTCTCCGCTTCAGGCACCTGTGAGCCAACCTACATTTGCCTTTGAATGGAGAGACCCTGAGTCAGGGTTCAGCAGCCAGTTGCCCTGGACTAGGCTATCCACAGGGGTTAAAGAACTCCCCTACTCTTTGATGAAGCTCTTAGCGTGGACTTGCTTGGGCACCTCCAAGGACACTTGAATGTCCTAGCCTCTTGCAGCATGCGGATGAGGTCACTGATGCACATACCCTGGAGGAGTACCAAAAAGCCACAGAGGGACGTCTCAAAATGCTTCAGCTGCTGGGCTACTGCGTGCCTTTAAAAAGCCGGATTGTGCTCCCATAAGGTAACTTATCTGGGTAACTTACAGCTTTGGGGGGGGCAACAGGAGAACCCTGTCCTCAACCAGGATCCAAGCTATCCTGAATAACTAGAGCCACAGAACAAGAGGCAGGTGAGAGAATTCCTGGGTACAGTTGGATACTGTAGACTGGGGACACCCAACTTTGCAGAAATAGCACAATGGTTATGTCAGAGCCTAGGAGGAACGGCCCTGTGAGCTGGGAGAGCAAAGAAAAGGAGAAATTCCAAACACTCAAGGAAGACTGGTGTCAGCCCCTGCACTCGGACTATCTGACACTGACAACCCCTTCCACTTGTGGGTGGGTGACATGAGGTGGCAAAAGGAGTACGGACTCAACCCTTGGGGCCCTAGAGACAGCCTGTTTGTCTAAATGCCAAGACCCTATGGCCGCGGGATAGCCAGCTTGCATCTGGGTCACTGCTATTGTTAAAGGAAATTGATGAACTAACCATGGGACAGGAAGGGGCTGGTTGTCCCCACACCCCACTCCATTTGAGAAGCTCCTTCTAGGAGCCTCTGACACAGGATGTCAAACACACCTCACCCCTTATCAGACGCTCCTAAAATGCACCCAGGCTCAAATTCTCACGTCTGCTGTGTTAAACCCAGAATCCCTCCTGCTAGATCCTGAAGAACAGCCGGTCCTTGCCTGTGCCCAGGTCACTGACCACCTGCAGTACAGACAACTGGACCCCTGAGACCAGGCCCTTGGGAAGGCAGATGTGACCTTATTCACCAATGGGAGCAGTTATGTACAAGATAGGTTCAGGTGTGCAGGAGGGGCTTTAGTGACACTCCCAGAAGTGTCACTATCTGGGCACAATCCCTGCCCCAAAGGTCATCGGCCCAAAAGGCAGAACTGATAGCCTTGACTCAGGCACTAAGATGGGGAAATAGCAGAGCTGTTGACATCTCTGCTGAAAGCTGATACGCCTTTGCCACTGCACACGTCCACGGTGCCTTGTCCAGGAACACGGCCTGCTGACGTCTTCAGAGAAGAAGATAAAAATCCAGGGGGAGATCTTTGCTCTCCTAGCAGCTTTTTGGCTGTCAGAGAAACTTGCTGTTATTCATTGCCTGGAACACCAAACGGGATTTGGTAGAAACCTGAGGCAACAGATTTGCTAATGCCACAGCAAGAACAGGAGCCACAAAGTCAGTGGCACCACCGCAACCATTCACCCCCCCCCCATATACATACACCTGCGAGGAAGAAAACTGGGCCAGACGGTAGGGGCCAACTGAGACAGAGGCCTGGTGGATGCTTCCAGACAGATGTCCCATCCTACCAGAAACCTTGGGGTTCATCCCTTCTCTCACGAAACCTCCTCTCCTCTTTGGGGTCTACCAGTGGGCGGGTCTTCACGGCCAAAGTCTTTCAGCAAGCAGTTAAAACGCTAAAAATACACTGGAGAGCTCAGGACAGGGGGAAAGAGCTAATGGGACAATTACAGAGATACTAATTAAGTTCTGGGCAGAAATTGGCAAGAAGCTGGTGACTAGAGCTGCCTCCAGCCGTTCTCTTTAAGATCAGGTGCGCCCCCTACCGGACAAGATACATTATTTGAAATAATGTTTGACCGCAGCCTCAGCTTATTCCGGCAAAGGGAAGGTTACAGACCTAATGATTCCTTCCTCAAGTCCTAACCAGCATTGCTGCAAACCACCTGAGAACCCAGAGTTGTCTATCACTTTTTGACCGAACAGAAGCACAGGTTCCAACCTGAGCACTTGGTGTGGATTCACCACTTGCCCAGCAGAACCCTAGAACTTTCCTGGAAAGGGCTGTACCCCGTGATCTTGACAACACCCATGGTCATCAAGGTAGCAGGGACTGAGGTTGGGAGCCATCACTCCTATTTTAAGGTGAACATGACTAGCTGAACGACGGCGACAAACGGAGAGTTAAAGGGAGATCACTGGGTCCCCCTTAAGGTGCGGTTCATCGGCATCTCGGAATCAGACTGACACTCATGTTGGGGGTTGTGACAAGTATCTTTTATGCTTAAGTATCTTTTACGTTAAGGTTTGGGACTGGGAGTTGTCATGAGAACCATGCAAATTAAACCCATGGTCAGATTGAAGAAAAATAATATATGTTCTACAAAATGCTGCCTCCCAGTCTGTGTTTAGAGTTGATCTATGTGACCTCTTTGTGGACTATCTATCCAGTCTGACAAAAAGTATCGGGACTGCTCACTCCTAAGATGCCGTATGTTGAAGGCAACATCATGGTCATTCAGGATGTGATAAAAATATAATATATAAAACCCTTTTCCATATATGTCCAGCTGATGGGCCAACACACTGCCATCAGCAAAAAGGAGATTATCATTGTACTGATCCAAACTGTGAGGCTGAGTTTGCTCGAGAAAGGAAGGGTATTAGGCACCTAGACTTGTAATCCTTTTAGAGTGAGAAATCCCTCCCCGAGGGAGGGTTCACCCATAGGAAATAAAGCTCTTCTGCGGGAAGAGTCATGGCCTGGAAAGAATTGAGCACACAGCCCTGGCTTAAGAGTTCGTCCCAGGGTTTCCAAGCTTGACATCAAGAGTCTCAGTTTTCAGTGGGCTGTGGAGTTCTTTCTATGAGAAAGAGTTAAGGTTAACACCCCTCCAAGTTAGCCCTATAGGCCCAGGTAAAAGCTAGATGCCCTAACCAAAGACTAGGGTGTTGTCCTCTTCCCGTCATGCCCTTGAACCACTCTGCCCGTGGAAATAAACCAGCCTTCAGTCTCAACCGGGAGGGGTTCATGGTAATAGACTCAACCTAAGCCCAGATACAAAAATACACAAAACAACTTCATCTCCCAAAGGTAACCCTGACCTTGAGACCTTAAGGTTACTACACAGCTTGATTAAACCAAACCCTCTCTAACCTGGGAAATGAATATTGGCTTTGCCTTGACTCTAGGCCTCCTTTTTATGTGGGGATGGGTCAATCTCTCTATTGTCTTGACTACTACCCAATTCGAGAATTTAAATTGTGACCCAGAGGAAGTAAGCGCACCCTAGGAGACCTCCAAAGAACCTCCAAATTGTTAAATCTCTTCAACTTATAACGACTCAGCTTCCCTTTATGGCCAATCCTGTAGTACTCACGTGTACACCAGTTAAGTCTGAATGTATTAGAATGTACTTTCTGTACTTTAGGGACATGGTGGGCCTGCACATTTGGCCTCACAAATGTGTAACAGCGGAGCATCCAGAATTCGGGACATGGGAAGGGAATCTCTGTATTTTAACCTATATCTTTCCCCAAGAAGGTGTGTTGACTAGAGAGGAGAGTAGAAAACACCTGCTTGTGGATGAAGGACACTCCCGCCATGAGGGCCAGGATCTAGTTAGAAGAAAAAGAATACTAACTCGGCTATAGTTACACCCCTCCTAGTGACAGAAGGGATCACATACATGGCTGCCTAGGGAAACGGCAGCTTTAATTCCTCAAGATCAGACTTTCAAAGCTCTAAATAATAGAGTGGACCAGGGCATACAACACCTCGATGATTCTGTAGGGCAACTTGAAAAACAAGTAGATTCTCTAGCAGAAATGGTTTTTTTACAAAACTGTCGGGGATGAGATTCGTGCCGTCGGATGTGAAAAGTGCTGATTTGATGCCAACAACTAGGGAGTTATCTCAGAAACATTAAACATGTTCCAGAAAAACTTAGATGCAAGAACAGAACACGATGAGGCCTCTAATTGGTACCCATCTGTTTTCTCTTCCCATGGCTTACCACCCTTGACCGCCTTAGCTGAACCTTTCACCGTTCCTTGGAGTTATTATCAGCCTTTGAATTTTAAATCAGTTTCTAACATACATTAAATAAAGAACCAACTCTATTTAAAAAATTGATTCAGCAAGAATCAATGGTTTGACTCTATGATCTAAAGCCAGTGGGGAATATGGTGGCTAAGAAAATTTCATTTTGTACCAGGAACCCACTTTTGTAGCTATTGGCCTCTGACCTAAATTCCTAAAAGCTCTGACCCCTGTCCCCTCCCCTAAGCTGTGTAACGGCTGTGCAATGATTAACAGCTTGTTCTGGCTTCTGTAAACACACTTATCACTGTGGGCATGGGGAATGGCAGTTTCTCATGTAGCTGTGGGGGAGGAGAGGGCAACAGTTCCTCCTGTCGGGGAGAGAGGGGCAATCTTTACGCAGTTGTAAATTCTGCAGAAATGGAGTAATTGTGGCCTGGCCTTTAAAACTCGTTCCCCCATCTGCTCAGGTGCAGCCCATTTCTGATTTGCTTAGAGATAGCCGCCCTGTCAGCAGAAACAATAAATTTGGCTGATTATAGTCTGAATTGAGTCTTTAGTCTTTCCTGGTGGTCTTGAATTCCACAACAGTAACTCATTAACAAAAATCTTTTTTAAAGGATGGTGAATGACAAACTAATGGCGTCTTATACTACTTTTCAGGATGTTATGTTTTTGCATTTATTATATAATTTCCCTGAGTAGATTATTTCCTTCTCTTTTTTTATATAGTAAAAACATAAAGGTCCAGGAAAATTAGTTAATTTAGTAGATTTCCCCCAAATCATACAATTCAGAAAAAGATGTTTGGTTTGGATTTCAAAGTCTTTTTTATTTTTATTTTTTAGTCTCCAGAGAGGACTCTCTATCAGATTCCTTGTCTTAAAAATCAGGAATTTTCATCCGTCTTTGATATCCAGTGCTATCAAAACCTGTTTTTAGCCAGGCGGTGGTGGCGCACGCCTTTAATCCCAGCACTCGGGAGACAGAGGCAGGCGGATCTTTGTGAGTTTGAGATCAGCCTGGTCTACAAGAGCTAGTTCCAGGACAGGCTCCAAAGCCACAGAGAAACCCTGTCTCGAAAACAAAACAAAACAAAACAAAACCCTGTTTTTAGACATGTCTTTTCTGCATTGCTCTGTGTGACTGTGTCTCATAGGGATACACATCTTATGAGGGACATTGCTGGGGATGACTCTGATGTCAGTGTCTCCATGGAGCTGGATCCTAGGAACAAGGAGTCTAGGGGAAAAGAGTGTGAGCTGGGGAGTTGGGACAACAGACCCACCTGGGAGGACAGCCAGCAGGATGGTGAACACGAAGAGCCTCATTGCTGGTGGCTTCCAAGGAGGCTGTGCCATTCAGGTTGACTTCTTCTACGAGATGCTGAAAGAGAACAACCAAGTGAGATGAAGTTCTTCTCTAACACCTAGGTGCTTGCTGTCTGCAGAAACATTGCAAACTCTGTTGAATTAATGAATGAACGAATGAATGGTGCTTCCTCATTGCTAAGAACTCCTGGTTTCCTAGCCCCGTCTGTTCTCTCTCTCTCTCTCTCTCTCTCTCTCTCTCTCTCTCATCTACAATAAAAACCTTCCTCTTAACCAACCCATGGAACAGCCACATTGTCAGTTTATACAAAAAAAAAAATATCAAAAGACAGTCTTGGACAAACAATAGGCTCTGAATTGCTCTTCAACAGTTATAAGTACCTTTGTCTTCCTACCTAAACTTCATGTTTTTTTGGGATAGCGATATTGATGACATTTCTTAGTCATCATCCAGGACACAGTATTGGGCACACAAAATGGCTCTGTCTTTCCGATATTGATGACATTTTCTTTGTCATCATCCAGGACACAGTATTGGGCACACCATAACATGGCCCTTTCTCTCTGTGTCAGTTACCTTTCCTATATCCCTGAAAGTGGAGGAAGCTGACATGTTTTGGGTGGGTGATCAGTAAGCTGACAGGAAGAGGCAGACTAGCAATTCTGGTGTTTGTAAAGGCAGACAAAGACTCGCGCATGCCCCACAAGGGTTAACTGTGGGATGGACAGAGTGTGTTGGGGAAATCTGAACCCTGACTTGTCTATCCTCTCAACCTCCCCAATGATAGTAGGCTTATACTGGATGCTAGGATGCCTACTGTTTGTCAAAGACTGTCTTTGATGTCATCTGTATAAACTGACAACATGACCACCGTGGTATGGTTAAGAAGAAGGTGTTTTTACTTGTTCATTTGCTTTTTGTTTGTTTGAGACAGGGTTTTTCTGTGTAACCCTGACTGTCCTGGAACTCACTTTGTAGACCAGACTGCCCTCAAACTTACAGAGATCTGTCAGCTTCTGCCTCTCAAGTGCTGAGATTAAAGGCATGCATCCACCATTGCCTGGCTAAGAAGAAGATTTTTTTTTATTGTAGATATGAAGCGATAATGTGTGTGTGTTGGGGGGGGGGTTGCAGATAGAGGCATCTGGACAAGTCTAGATCAGAGAGAGAAAAGAATAGACTAGACATGGCCAGTGGTCTGGACACAGTCAGGCCTATCTATGAGAAAGGGGGGAATAGCAGGGGAGAGAGAACAAAAAGTCATGAGGATAGAAGCAGGAGCAGAGAGCTGCAGAAAGTTAGAAAATTAAAAACATAGCAGGAATAGCAGGGGTATAAGGAGAAAGAGTAGCTGGGGGAAGGAAGCCTGCGAGCTGGAGGGAGTTTAGGGTAGGGGAGGAAGTGAGAAGGGCTAGGGCTAGCTAGCATGGAATTTGAAATGTGTAACACGTACTTGTCATAGTGAGGGAGCCTGGAGGCCAGCATGTGCTATGACATGCCGATAGGCACCACAGGTAACCATATATCCCTTCTGCCAGAGAGGTAGAGGGGAACCAGCTTCACAAATTCCTAAGGAACGCTGGCTTTTATTTAACCACCAGAAATCCTTCTATAGTCCAGGGTGAGTTCATTCCTAGACATTCGGACTGCTTTTTGCAGTTTGGGGAACTAGAGTTTCCTTTGGAACAGGCATTATTCATTGGAGTTGTACAAGTAGCTTTGAAATAAGACAGGCAGACACAGCAGCAGCAGCAAAGAGCGAGCTGGAGATGATGAGTTGTGCCCAAGGTTTCCTATGACTCCACTCTGGGCTCAGAGACAAAAGTGTAGATGTTATCGTGCTTCCTGTCTGGTGAGTTCCGGCAGACAAAGAGCGAGAATGCAAGCGACCATGTGGACTTCTACATAGTCCAGACCTACAGAGGACTGAGGCTTGGGCCATGCTAGGCTGAACTATCTCAAGGACCCAAATGATACCCTAGCCTCTAGGGCCAAGAGGAAGAGAGGAGAAAGGAGAGGGGAGTCCCCACTTTCCAACAGAATTTGAGGACGTTGTTTGACTATAAACTTTGGAATGGATTTGAAGGCGCTTTAAAGGGAGAAAAACAATGATAATAGGCCCTACACAATAATGAGTGCCCATAAAGATAAGAAAGCTGTAAGCAGGAGGCAGACTGGGCAGTATCTCTTCTCCCTGCTTGTCCCTAACTCTGCTTCTCAGAGACTTCCTGCACTAGCTGAGCCAAAGGCAATAGAGTTGTTTATCTTGGTTATTTCTTTTCCTTAGGGGAATTTCCCAGTAAGATACCATTTTATTTCCTTGTGGCTATAAAGGTATTCTGTTTCTCTGGTTCTTTGGAAGAGTGAGGGCAGGGGGTGGGGACAGAGAAGACAGAGAAGGGTGTCAGATGGCAACTAAAGGCCTTTTTTTTTTTTTTTTTTTTACTGGGGTAAATGGCCTGAGCTTTCTTACCAAGTCAATGATAAACTTCTGGAGTGGAGTCTTAGCCAAACTCCGCTTAATTTGGGTGTGATCAGGGGTCATCTGAGAGGCAAGAAGCTCCTAAGCAAGAGCAGCTGTGAGGCCTAGCTTTTCTGTAACAGTTGGGATGGGTGGCACCAGGAACCTAACACCTGCCCCTTGTGCCAGTCTTGGGTGCAGTCACAGGTGAGAAGACCAAATATTTTCATCTTTTAAGAGCCCAAACTAGTGGTGGCTGTCTTTAATTCTCAATCTTGTCCTTGACTCTAGAAAAGCAAGCTTCTAATACTCATGAGGCAGGACCTGGTCTTCTTCTGATAGGCTCAGCTGGGGTGCTAACCTCCTCTAGATGGGCAAAGTGACACTCCTTTTGTTACGGAGAATCAGGTGCCAGGCTTTCCATGGTGGGGGACCTGACTTCTAACCCGGGCCGCCAATCATTTTGTGATGCATTTTAGACGGCTAAGTCAGTCAACTTGGAAGCGGAGAGAGATGTGTGTATACCTTCAACTTTGTGTATAGCTCAAAGTCAGGTGACAGCATCAGGCCACACATACCTGGAAGGAAAAACCTGGGAGAGGGTCACCTTGGCATCCTGGAAGAGGGTCACCTTGGCATCCTGGAAGAGGGTCACCTTGGCAAGGAAGTCATGAGTCTACTCCCAGGGAAGATGGTGAGCATAAGACATTTTAAAAAACAGGAATTCTTCTTTGTCTAGAGCTAAAATTTGGAGTTGTTTCTCTGGTAGCTGCTAAAAGAACCCTGTATTTGAAACATCTTCATCTCAGTCAGACTTTTTCCAAAGCCCAGACAACCCCCAGAGCTCAGGGAGGTCCCAACAGCAGGGTGACTAAAAATGGACTAAAGAAGGGAAAGAAAGAGTAAAGCTCTTTCCCCAGGTGCTTTGCTAGGATCCTCTTCCATGATCTAATATATTGCTGCAAACCCCCGGCAGAAATGCTATTACCTTAGTGCCGTGGATGGGAGAGCTAATGGTCAGGGATTCCTGACCCCAACACCTCTATCAGAATTGGACCTGGGACCATGAGTCCAGCATCAGGTTCTCTGGGGTCGTAAATCTATTAGTGACTAGCTTAAGAAAGGTCAGGTTGCTCGGACTCCTCACCTCCCCCTACTTGGAAGCCATACTCGCCTGTCAATAAAGAGAAGAGTGCTTCTCTCTCCTCTTGATAAAATGTTTCACAGCACCAAAAGGCCTCTCCATCTATGCTGAGAAAGGGTCCTGACATGTGAAAACAGTTTGGTTCCTCTAAAGCAGTGGTTCTTAACCTTCCTAATGCCACAACCCTTTAACAGAGTTCCTCATGGTTTGGTGACCCTCCCCCAGCCATACAATTATTTTTGATGCTATGTCAAAACTGTAATTTTGCTATTGTTATTAATTGCAATGTAAATATATGTGTTTTCTGAGGGTCTTAAGCAACTCTTGTGAAAGGGCCATTTGACCCCCAAAGGGTTTCACCCCCCAGGTAGAGAACTGTTGCTCTAGATGGATGCCTTGTGTGATGGTTTACAAGGTCAAAGGTGACATTGTAAAGAACTGTAGCCTACACCAGGTATGATGTGATTACAGCCTTTTGACTTTAAAAACCCTACCCTTGGCTGGGTGGTGGTGGCACACACCTTTAATCCTAGCACTCAAGAGGCAGAGGCAGGCAGATCTCTGTGAGTTCGAGGCCATCTTGGTCTACAGAGAGAGTTCCAAGACAGGTTCCAAAGCTACAGAGAAATCCTTTCTTGAAAAAAAAGAACAAACAAGAAAGGAAGGAAGGAAGGAAAAAAGAAAGAAAGAAAGAAAGGAAGGAAGGAAGGAAAAAAGAAAGAAAGAAAGAAAGAAAGAAAGAAAGAAAGAAAGAAAGAAAGAAAGAAAGAAGGAAGGAAGAACCCTACCCTCCTTGGGTACCAAGTGTCTTTTCCCAGGCAAGGGTCTACTCTTGTTCAGTATACTAGAGGACTCACTACACTCTTAATTGGCTTAATAAAGTGAAAGTATGGGGATGTACATCCTCTTGCATGGGTTATTCACTAGTACATTTGCACTTAAGCTAGGGTTGAGCTGTTTCCACTAATGAGGCCAAGTGTTCCACATCGTTTGAGGTTTGCTGTTGGTTTCCCAGTATATTTATAACCTAAGACCCCGAGCTTGTAGACTGGGGCATGAGTATGGGCCACGTGGGAAAACTGTGCTTGTCTCCTTATAAATCTAATTGAGATAGGTTCCCCTTTGATTAAAGTCACAGCTTTTCAGTTTTTGGGACAAACCTGTCTTCATCTAACCTCTGATGTTCCTCTTCTGAGGGAGGAACAGCTAGGCCCGGAGCTTAGCTTGGCTAGTAAGCTCTCTATTCTTACATCCCTGAAGCAACCTAAAGCTTTCACCTCCCAGGAGAAGGTAAGGTGGGGTTCTCTAAGCTCCAGGGCCTTCAGAGGGGACAGAGAATGTGAGTTAAGAAGACCAGAAACTGAGTGACGGTTTCTGACAACCCAGGAGTATGAACTTGAAGGAGTGAGATGCTCTGGAGTTGAGGATAGGAAGAGGACGGCTTGGCTATGAAGGCTTCCTTCCCATTTCTTCCTTAGCCTGAGGAACAGCATCTTCTATTCCAGGAGAAGCACTGCCTAAGTCCATTTGGGGCTATCACGTTCGTCTCTCCCAGACCAAGCGCTGAACACAGGGTAGCATGAGCCTGGAAACTGTCATGTGAAGGAGAATGTCGAGAATGGAAGAGAGTGTAGGGGTCTGCATCCCATACTATCATGGAGTATAAGGAGCATCCTATCTCTTGGAAGGAATATACTGACTTAGTGCTTTCATTGATAAATGAGTGTAAGAGTTCCTGAGTCTTCTAACTTGGAAGGGGAGTGCCTTGGGATGGGAGACCATGGGGAAAGATGGAAGCATAATATATACGGACACATTTTTAATGATGTTAAGTGCTCCTCAGCGAAAAGCAGCTACAATTGCTCTAAAGAGCGGGAGGGTTGGGTAGTATCTGATCTTCACGGGAACTATGCACGAGGGCTGAGTGGTAAAACCACTTACTCTTCCACTTGGCTTTCCACTGTCATGTAGGGGCTGTGTGGATTTTTAAGCTGAGCCCATAGGTCCCCATCTGTAAACTGGAGAAGACTCTGCATCGTAGGAAATTGTTATACAGACCAGATGACAAAGTCCTTAGCAAGCGGTGGGATTGGAAGTGTTAATTCGTTCCCATCTCCTCTCTGAAGTCAATGCAGTCTTCTCTTTCTTTTGATCAAAGAGTGAAAGAAACTGGAAGGCTGTCGGCTGAACATCCTATCAAGACTCAGAGAGAGCTGTGTAGGTTGAGCCCTGTGACTTCAGAAGCAAGCACTGTGACCTGGGTTAGAAGAACACGTGCAGAATTCTTTCCAAGACCTTTACTGATGTCTGCTTTTTAATTTGCGCAGCTACCCCAGGAAGCACAAACGGGTAAGAAAGCTATCCAAGGTAGGTGCCCAAGTGAGATGGATAGAGGACCACAACCAGCACAGATTCTCTGGCCTCCATATGCACAAGCACAGGCTGTGCATTTGCATGCATACATGTGTATATACCACACACACATGTATACCACACACACACCACACACATGCTAAAAGAGTAAAAATAATTTTTACAAAAGACCATACGAACTTAGTCACCCTTCTGTGCTGGGTCTTGCTGTTAAGAGGAATCAGCAGAAAGAGGAAGGAGTGGGAAGGCCAACTTCAGAGAGGGAGTAAAATGGTTCTCTCCTCCCCCACTTTCATAGGAAACTCACTTCTCATGAAAAGTCACTTGGACTAGAGGAGGTGCCAGGAGTTCTTCCTGTAAACACTAGCTGCTATTTATTTAGCATCGGGCATGGATGGGGAGTGTTACCTTTGTTTCCTGAATCTGGGTGCATCCATGCCAAAACTCTGTTACCCCTGCCATGCTGTGTCAATGCCAGTGACCCTGGAACCCAAACTCTTCTCTCCTTGTATGCAGAGTCAGAGAGAAGAGGAGAACATGGATCATCTCCCAATACACTGATTTTATAAGCTGAGTGTCCCTTATCCCAAATGCTTAGGATCAGAAGTGGCCTCCATTTTAATTTTTGGAATATTTTTAGATGTGTGGTAAGAGGTCTTGGGAAGGACCCAAGTCTAAACATATCCCCAAAGTAATTTTCTATATTTTTACTGTGCCTATGCTTTCAATTGATGCTTGCTACATGAGATCTGGTGTGGAACTTTTGCTAGTGTTGTGTTGGCTCTTAAAATGTCTAGGTTCAAAGCATTTCAGATTTTAAAATAACAGATTCAGGAATACTCAACCTGTAATTTTATTTATTTATTTGTTTGTTTATTTTTTGAGGCAGCTTCTCTCTAGGTAGCTGACCTCTAACTCACAATCTGTCCATCTTCCCACCTTAGCCCCACAAGTGCTAGAATTATAGGTGTGTTCCAGTTGCACACATTTTTTAAGTTAAGTGGCTTGTTCTGATAGGTGATAAAATCATATCAGAAAGGATGCACTCACGTATTGTTCAGATGCGCCTGGGAACTTGACATCATTCACGTTAACTCATGAAGTCTTAGCTGTCTCAACTGTAAGATGGAAGGAGGGTGTCTACCCTTCCCAGCTCCCTGGTGTTTGGGGTTGGGAATGAGGTGAAGTCATGAAGTCCCAGGGCAAGTAGACTTACTAAGTGGAAACCGAGGTGATGGGGCTTTTGTGAATGAGCCCTACAGATGCAGAAGTGTGCTAAGAAGTGGGTCACGGTCATAGAGCTGGGTGTTCTCCTGACTCCAGTTCATTGGGTATACCACGGCATCCATTCTCCCCATTTAAGCAGATGCACGACTGGAAAACTCTGGATCTGGCTCAGAGCCGAGCCTCTACTTTCAGCCACTGCATAGATGCCTTCTACCCAAACTGGCACACCTCTATTTATATATTAAGAAATCTCTAAGTTCCTTAGCAGGAGGGCAAAGTGTTAGCAGAAACTGTCATACAAAATGTGTGTGTCAAAAAAAAAAAAAAAGTATGTGTCCTGTCCTGGGTGACTCCAAGTCTACAGGCAGTTGCACAGGTGTAGCTGGCCGAAGATGAAGCTGAGCTGTCACTGTCCTCCGTCACTGTCTTCTGTGCTGGCTAAGGAACAGTGTCAGGATAGACAAGGCTGAGGAGGCTGGGTGTGTGTTAGGGGTACATCGGGGCATAGGGATGATGCCTGTACCTAGAAGGTGGCTCGGCCCCCCTTGGTGTATCACCCCACAAAACATTCTCCCCATTTAGAGCAATGCAGAGTGACACCATAATGCATACTTATTTCTAGTGACACAAATATGTGGATGCAAGTCTGGATTGCGATTGGAAATGATTTCAGAACCTCGCAGAAGCCCAGAAAAAGCAGTTGAGGGTGGCCCGCTTTGAAAAGTTGCTGAGGTGCTTCACTATATAATCTGACTCCAGACCTGCCTGCCACTCTAAAATTAGTTCTTGAGTAATTGAACTAAATTGAGATGCACCGAGCCATTGTTATATTGCTACACTTTGCACTTATTTTCTCATTTGAAGCCCCTTGGGCCAGCAGTTAGTTTTAAATTCCCATCTTACAGATTGAGACTGAGGTTCAGAAAGATTACGTCCTGTATAACGGTAGGTAGTTAGCAGCAGCAGGAGGATAAGGGAATTTGCAAACTAAGGTAATGGGTGTGCCAGCAACAGACATTGCTCGCTTCTCACCCATGCTATTTTGCAGAAAAGGCATACCCATACACATGCCTGCCTTTCTTCGTACCACTGGGATATGCCCCTGCAACCCCTTGTGACATGCAGGCACACAGTCTGCCCTGTCCACCTCTCCCTCTCTGTGAGGTTGGTAGTTGAGAGTCAGGGGATCATTTGAACCAAGATCCCAAGGAGCATCCTATCCGAGGATCCCAGGCAGCACACTTACTTTTAGCCACTTCCTTCTCCAGCTGCTCCAGTTTCGGGGCACAGCCTGCCAGCCAGTGTGTACCCCTGCTTTTCTAGAAGCTTCCAGTCAGGCACTGGTTACTGCTGCCAAAACCGAAACTATGCTCTGTGCTTGACCCGCACCTGGCTCTTAAAGGGCTGCTGTCCCATTAGGCAAAGTAGCCAGTCAGAGCACGTGACTCCCACAGATTTCAGCTTCCCTGGTTGGCTCCATTGTCCTCCCCTGTACTTGGGGAGCCTGTGCCACTTCTGGATCCTCCATTGCTGCAGTTTCAAGATATGGGACAGAACGTCCCTTAGTATTTGGCATCACATCCCCAGTTCCTATGGATTGCCCTGTTCCCATGACCACAGCACATGGAGCCTGAAATGCCACTTTTTAAGCACCATGTGCAAAGAGATCCTTCTCAGCCCAAAGCCTTTGAAATCCTTCCACCCTAACTGCCTACGCCCCCTGATGCTGGGCTGGACAGAAGCTGTGTTAGGGCTACAGAAGGACGCCCACCAGCTGAGTTGAGACAGCCACCTCCTTCCTCACCAGTTAGTTAGTCCGTGGAACCTTCCCAGGTCATGACCTGTTTGGGTGTCCTAGATATCCTCCAGATATCATAGACTTCCCGTACCACACAAAGAAACCCATTATTCCATACACCCTACACCCTCACGAGCTCCCCCTCCCCTTGAAGTGCTACGCATTGTACCTGTGCAGGGCTCACCGGCTCACTGGCTCTTCCTCAAGAGTCCTAACACAAACGCCCAGAAGGGGAAGGGGAAACAAGGACTACAGAAACAGGGGGGCCATCTGTGCGTGTGGGCTCACTTGTGTGGGCTAACCCACAACACAATCGCAGATTTTGACGACAAGAAAAGAAACTGTATATATATTTTTTAAATATTATGGAACTCAACTGGAGACGGTAAATCCACAATCTGATCGATGAAAGAAAAAGCAAAATCATAGTCACTTCCAGGAAAGCTCGGTCCAATTCAGTGGTGCTTCGGATTGTGTTTCTTTCCTTTTGGTGTCCCTTTTCCTCTGAATGGCAACATAACTCCTGGGGCAGCGAGGGGAGAGCTGCGATTTTGTGTTTGGCCTGGTGTGCTGCTGGGTCATGTCGGTCTTGTTCCTCCAAACAAAAAAGTGATTCTGTGAACCAAGATAGAACTCGACCCACGTGGTCGGTAGGACTTTTTAATCCTTGCAAGGGCTCTGGAGTTCATTCTCTCCTCTCTTGTCGCTACCTCTCAGTTCCTTTGGTGGGACTGCAAGGCTTCTCAGCCCTCTTTTGCCCTTCTTGTGCCTGCAGAGTGGATTGACTGAGCTGTAGCCTCCTGGGCTCTCTTAAAGAACTGTGCTCCCATAATGCCTATGTATCCTTTCAACTCATGTACTTGGAGGGGCAATGGGTGATGGTGAGATTGTGGGCCAGTCAGTTTAGAGAGGACAGGCAGTGGTGTTGCAGTCTCTTGACTGGAATTTCCAAACTCTCCAGATATCATTGTGAACCTTCTTTCTCCTACCGGAGCTCAGGCTTGGAGCCATGGTGGCAGCGGGAGGTCACAGAGACACACTCGTGACCAACTTCTTTTTCTTCCTCGTTAGCAATTTCCTCCTCCCTATTCCAGGGTGGATGGTTAATGCGAGGTGTGCTGGGAGAGGGAGATGCATGAGGACAGAGGTGACACAAGCCTCTTTCTGCCATCTGAGAGCTCCTTGGACAGTTTCTGTTCTATGCCTTTGTCTATTTAAATGTACTAGTCATGATACTTGTAGGATGTGTTTGCTTCCCTCGAAGCCAGGAATAACGTGTGTCTAGTTGTCTGAGATGAAGTAGGTGCTGAGAGAGGCCCCTGAATACTAGCACAGACACTGGATGAAGGAAGATTTGAGAGGCGGGAAGGAAGTATATCAACTAAATCATTGCTTTGTTTGCTGCCCAGAGGTGAGGACTGTTCTCGTTGCCTTCTCTGTAACTCCAAGATAGTGGGTGGCTCTCCAGATCATGTACTGGTAGCACGTGCTCCCAGTGGTACCCGGAAGTGGTTTAGCATATTAAATGCATGCATCCACAGAGAAACAGGTACGTTCCCCACATAACTATAGTCCACCTTTCCCGCTTAGGGATCCAGCTTTGGGAAAGGGGAAATGTAAAAGTAGAACCCAATGATTAATCAGGAAGTTAAATTCTTGTGGCCAGTTTTGAGTTCAGCTACATGCTGGCAGATGAGTACAGTGGTTAGCTCCCTGCCTCCCACTGCCGTTTCCCTTTGTAGAACCCAGGGAGTGACTCCTGTGTCCAGCTCTGAGGGAGGAGGGACTTGCTTACGGCTGAGAAATCTGTCTAGTGTTCAACTCAGGAACGACGGTGACAACGATGCGTTCCAAAACTTCCTTCTCTTGCTCAAGCCAGCTGTCTCCTAATATTAAGAAAATATGACCTAGATTTCATCCAGTGTGGGGAGGGTCGGAGCCACTTAGCCTGAGTTGATACACCTGTATGCTAGCTTTGGCTCTGCCTCTGCCTTTGCCAAATCACTTTCTCTTTTGGTCTGTGGAGTTTTCATCTATAAAATGAAAGAGCAGGCCCAACAGGTTTGCAAGGCCTTCTGGTTTTGGGCCTGCGTGGGTCTGTTGAGCGCCATGCAAGTTTGTTGTGGTGACTGTGACAGCTGACCACAATCTTAGTACCATTAAGCAACAGAATTACACTCCTCTTCGGGTCTGAAGAACAGAAATCCAGGACCAAGGTGGCAGCAGGGCTACCCTCCTTAAGGAGTCTCTAGAGGAGGATTCGCTTCTTGCCTCTTTCAATTTCTAGCTTCTGCTACCATTCCTTGACATTCTTTGATGTGCAACGGAACCTCCCAGGCTCTCTGCCTGTGTATTCACTCTGTGTTGAGTGGACACTTCCAGTGCCTGCTGCTCTTATGATGATCCTTGAGGTAGCATGTAAGGACCAGTCCCATAATCTGGCATGATTTCTTCAGCTGATCATCCTGAATTTAATCCTATCTGCTTACAAGGACCCATTTTCTAACTAAGGCCATGTTTACAGGCTTCTGGGATTAGGACATGGATATAGCCTGGAGACTGGGTCCACCTCAGGCGTCTACTCTGACTACGATCAGCTGGCAATCCAGGGAAACTAGGGACTGCAGACGTGTGTGCCGCTGTTTCCTTGGGGTGATAACCATCACTCACACACAACAGTGTCCTGCACAAACTAGGAGGAAGCAAGCATGCTGAGACCGTGCAGCCTGTGAGAAGGGACAGGCTCTATACCCACACTGTTCTGGATTTGTACCCAGGTCTTTCCATCTGCTGACCAGGAAGGCTTGGACAAGAGACACAATGTCTTCGGACCTGCTTATCCTAAATTGGCAAAGGTGTTACAAAGTTACCATGTGTGATAGCTGGAACATAGCAGATGCTTGTCATTCATGTTTGATTAAACACGGGACAGAACAGGACCTCAGAACTAAGTAATTCTGCATTGAACACTGAAGATCCATGGGCACAGATGTGAAATGATGCCCAAGTGTATTGGGAAAGGAGGTGGCAGAGACAGGCCCGATAACCAAGATCTTCCTGCACTGGGTACCTGCCACCCCACCCCACCCCTGCTGCTCACCAAAGTGTTCGCAGCGAGGATGACTACTTTGTGTTACATCTCCACGGACAGCAGGGGTTTCCATTTGTCCCCTTGGTTGACCCAGTGGATTGTAGAAAGTCAAGGCCCACACAGATCCAACCTCAGCTTCTCTTAGCTTGATGCTTTAAGACCGTAGGTTTGCTAGAGAAGGATTCCCTCAAACCATACATCCCGTCCTCACTTTAGGGGTGAAGAGACACATAGAGAGAAAGACACCCTACAGAGGGAGAGGGGAACTAGGCAGCCGAAGTCTCTGTTTGAGAACTCCGGGTTTTAAGGGTTTTCCTCCCCTAATTTAGGGTTGATCAGTTTGAACAAAAATAGGCAGGCTGCTAGGCCCACAGCTTTGGGGGTAAATATGTCTTAATGTAGCCTTGAACTTGTTGGGGCCGTACAAAGGCAGATGGCCCTGCTGATGGTAGAAAAAGCCCACTAGGCCACTTAGGACAGACATGTGCTGGAGAAGCCAGACGTTTGCCGTCTTTGTTATCTACTGGTGGCTTCTGGTGAATCGATCTACCTTCCAGTCCTTCACATCTGGCAGGGGATGGTGCCTGTGATTGTTGCTTTGCACGGTGAGTGGAATAAGACTGAACAGATGAAGTGCTGTTTACCATCAGCTCTGTTCCCAGACGTAGGTCTTCAGCTAAGTCAATGTTTAACCCTTGTCCTGGAGTCAATGTTTAATCCCAGGACGGCCAGTTGTATAATCCAGCATCCCTATCAAGTCGAGAGTATAGTCAGTCAGTTTATATATTATAATATATTATATATAATATATTAATCACTGAGCAATAGCATTGAGACAGCGACTCTGCCAAGGCTAGCTTGCATCCTCTTCTCGTTTGAAAGCGGCATCAGCTGTTTAGCATTAGTCCCTGCACAGTAGCCCATCAGCAGGTAGTGATACAGCTTTCTGACCTCAGCTGCTTGTGTCAGTGGGAACACAGTGCTCCTTCTTGTTCCAGTTCTGCCTGGGGCTAGTGGGAAAGAGCATGAATGGGACTATTGCCTCTGTCAACTGGCAACCAGAGAGCTGCCAGCTAGCAAGAAACTCAGTGTGCTCCTTGTTTTGAATCACACAAAGCGAGTTGGAAGTGAAAAAGTCCAGTTGGCTAGTACTGGGCAAGTTTGCTGAAACTTTTTGAGCCTAGACTGAGGCCCATTTTTTTTCCCTCTCCACAGACAAATCTTCTTTTTAAAGGGCAAGTAAAGAGAAGCAAGATTGATTATAAGCAACCCCTATTTTCCTGGATATTGGGTGAAATATAAACTGAGGACATGACCGCTCTAAGGTACAGTTGAGGAAAAGGTTTTTTTTTTTTTTCTTTTTTTTTTAGATATGAGGGAAAGTACAGTCAGAGGCATCTGAAGGAATCCAGAGGAGCAGAGAGAGAAAGTACTGGACTGAACAGGCCTAGTAGACTGAACCGGAGCCATGGGGAGGAGGGGGAGGGTAAGACAGGCTGGAAGAGGAGAGAGGGACCACAAAGAGGGCCAAGACAGAGCAGATCGAGAGCCAAGACAACACATAGGCAAAATGGCGGGGTTATATAGGAATGAGAAGTTGGAGGAGGGAAGCCCATGAGCTGGAGAGGTTTAGCATAAGGGTCAGGCTGAGAAGAGCTGAGAGGAGCCGGGGTGAGAGCATGGATTCTGTCACAGATATTTTCAATGCTGAGAGAATCTGAAGGCCAGCATGTGCGTTGATATACTAATTGGTACCACAGTTAATCATGTGTCCCCAGTTTCATCTGGGCCTGACAGGTAATTCTTTAACGGCTCTGTGAGGACTTGCCTGAAGGTCTCAAGGCATGGAGTCTGCCATCTGGTATTATCACGCCAAGGAGGAAAAAGGGGCTGGCAAGTGAAGAAGCAAGGGGAGGGGAGTTGAGGAAGGAATTAGCAGCTCTCGGAAGAGTCACTTATGGGCCAAAGCTACATTCCAACCTTAGCATTCTCCTGCCCAGAAGAACGCCTGGAGTCACCTCTCCCATGACCACCTGCCTGCTGTGTCGTTACCTGACACTGTTTGCCCAGCGTTGTTGACTCCTGACAGCCGATCGGAGAGTGAACATAGCTTTTGGGGCCCCTAGGATGGCAGCATTGTGGAACCCTTCATCAGTTTGACTGAGGGAGTAATAAATGAAAAGACTGTGGCTGAGCTCCTGAGGCAGGCTGCTGAGGG
>JAQHUG010000098.1:6614313-6626023 GCA_028555095.1 Dicrostonyx torquatus
CTGTAGTTGGGGCTATTCTGTCCCATTCTGACTTTTGGTCTTCTAGAATCTGGGTAACTCCTGGGGTCGTTCTGTTGACTGCTGTAAATCCTTTCCCAGAAGATTCTGTGATGAGCTTACCAGAAGCTGGACCTGCTGCATAGGTGGTGTTGGAAGGACCTGTGTGGACACACCCAGAGAGAGGCCATGAGGGAATGCTAGCCAAGCTACCTACTAGATTCAGCAAAGGACATTTGATCAAAAGGCTTATTAAGTAGGATGCAGCTCATTAAGAGATGCAATCTTCTGCAATAAGTCAGATAAAATTAGAAAGTGAGAATCTCAATGTGCTTCTATGGTTTTGCAGATATTCACATTTTACATTCCTACTTCCGTCCCTCAGGCCTGCATATTTCCTATTCTTGAAGCCTGTGCTTGTGTATTCAACAAGGGAGTAAATAAGCCTTCAATTGTAGCAGGCAGGTAGACTCCAGCGTTTAAGGGAATTTATATGCTCACTTCTGACTAGGTGTTCCGCAGAGCAATCTTTTTGGAGTGTGCGCATGTGTACACATAGACACACATCACACACACACACACACACACACACACACACACACACACACACACACACACACTGCTTTAGACCTCTATGCCTGAATCTGAAACCAGCCTTTGGTACAGAGCCTTGGAGCTATCAGATGTCTGCGGAGGGACTCAGCAAGGCGCTACTGTAGGAGAACTTTGCCCCAAACCTTCTGTCCTCCTGTGTAGGCTGCACCAGCACTACCTCCTCTCTGCGCGTCTGAACATCAAGTTTTCTGGAATCAGAGAAGTCCCATTTTCTACCTCACAGTGTTTTTGAAACGTAGTTCAAACATTCCTTCTGCAACATTCAGAATAGAAAGAGCCAGGAGGACGACCTTGTACGTCCTCCATTGGGCACTCTTGCCGAGTATTTGCCTTCTTAAAGATGATGTCTATCTAAGCAGAAAGCATACCTCTCAGAGCCGTTCTCCCACTCCCCTTTCCACTGTGAAAGGTTGAGACATCCTTGGGCTTCGGAGCCTTCCCTTGTGCCCATTTCTTCTCAACTTCTGCTTTACAAAAACTGGCCCATCAGCTGTCAATCGGCTCTTACCTGGAGACACAATCAGATCCATCCTGAAGAATAGCTTGTCGTTTCGGTCCCCGATACCGCAGCGGTAAAGTCCCGTGTCATTTAGGGACAGTCGGAACAGCTTCACCATGAACAGACCACTCTGTGGAAAGTCAGTGAGAGCCACACGCCCTCTGTAGTCACGGTGAGTGTAGTGGTTGGTGGACACAACGGTGTAGCAGGTCCACAACGAAGGCGCCAGGCGGCACCAGTATTTTCTTTGATGCCTGTTGACCGAGGAGGGGACATAATGGCAATGGATGGTGACAGCTCCTCCAGGCTCCCCAGATACCAGCCTTGGGCCTCTCAATGCATTTGCACCTGCAGGCAGAGAAATTGTCAAAGGAAGGGATAGTGAGCATCACCACTGTTAGGGAGGTAGCTATGAACTCTGCTCATGAGAAAATAGCAGCTGTGAAGGTGGCACGGAGAATGGAAGAGCTTAGCCACTGAGAAAGCAGACCTTGCCCAAAGTACGGAAGGGAGCCAGACTCAAGGCTTCATCTGAAAGACTCTTACCCAGCATGTAGCTAGCACTTGTGTGTTAGGTGTTCTCATGCAAATCTGCATTCAAGTCACTAAACGCCATCTACAAGCTTGTAAGGAGAAGGCAAGTCCAGGCAGAGGGTGCTGGATTGCAGAGCGGGTAAAAGAGAAGCGCTACTAGTGTGAACGTGTCAGGGTGCTTTCCTCTGAAGAGAAAGAAGCCTATTCTGCTCTGCTGGGCTGGTAGGTCTTCCAGATCAATAGCTGGCATTTTCCCACACTAGCCACTAGAACAGAACATGCGCATACATTGCACACAGTTGCTACAAGAGCACAGGTGGGAAGTACCATGAACACACCTGCTTTAGCAATATTAGCTGAGCTGGAGATGTGTGTGTGTGTGTGTGTGTGTGTGTGTGTGTGTGTGTGTGTGTGTGCCAGCATGTAGGAAGCCTTTAATTTGATAAGGTGTAAGCAGGAACAAGGTCTATTCTTTCACTGACTTTTCCCACCATCTCTGGACTCTCTGCTCCTTCATGAGATACCCGGCATAATCTGTGTACAGTAGGTTCACTGCCTCTTCTGACACACAGAGTCTAGTCTAGCCTAAAATTCTGCATCCAGACCAATGTGAAAGCAGACGGAAACTCAACTGTCTCATCTAGCTGAAGGGCTTTTCTTTGTTCCCGCTAGGCTCAGAGACTGGCAGGGAAGAGATGGATGGTTTGGGTCTCTTGCTTTGCTTTCTTCGGCTACTTAGAGCTGAGGCCTGGGGACCTTCCAGGACGAGCACAGAGAAGGGAGTAGTGTTGCATAAGACAGCATTTCTTTACCTAGCTAATGTCCAAAGTAGTATCTATTTTATTTGCTGTCCAGATAGCTCTTTGGTGGCTTCTGTCTCTAGTTTCCTCGTTGCAAGAATGGCTTCTCATTTTGCTGGCCTTCTATGGATACCAATAACAGCCTTATGACTTCTGGCTATTTACACCTCTTTTGTGGTCACAATCCCCTGTGACTGGTTCTCCTTGCCCTAAATTGGGTCAAAGGAAGCACACTTCGTCATTCTGTCAGAAAAAAAAAAAACCTGAAGTATAATGGCAAATTTATTTGGTCTCTCTCTAGACATTCTTTCCCTCAGATTAGAGCGAGAGGAAGTGGCCCATCTCTGTCCAAAGCAGTTCTTACACGGAGCTCCTCAGCCCTCCTACGGTTCTTTGCCCTCCCTTAGAAGCCAGGATGGCTGCCAGCTGGGCTGTTCTTGAAATCAGCTTCATAATTTCTTCCTACAGAAAGACCACCAAACATTTCGGCTTGGGACGTGAGTACCTGGTAGTTTGTTATATGTGGTGAGGGCTTCTGATCCCAAGAAACGTCTGACCAGCATTCCCCTACTGGGAACAGTTAATGAGCTTATGGACCCTGGTACAAGGGAAAAACGCGAGACTCCTTGTCCAAATTATCGCAATTCAAGATGAGGTTGCGTAAGACAGCACATGCTACATTCTCATCCAGAAACAGGAGCAGAAAAAGCTTTGAATTTAGTGCCAGCCTAAGCTATGGAGTGAGGCCTGCCTCAAAAACAATACTACCCAGCTCATGAGGATGCCATCAGACACATCTGGAAATCAACCCCTGGATGAACCCAGCTACCTGGGCAGAGGCCATGGAAACCACCAGAGACGTGATTTCCTCACAACTCCCTGGCTGGCAACAGCTGAGTGAATAAGAACTGGCTGTTTAACTGGGCAAAAGAAGTTGGCTAAGGTCCTTGTGAACCTTCAGATTTTCAAGAAATTTTGAAAGGGATGTCAACCCAGATACAGGAGATATTTAGAACACCACACAGATGAGACCAAAAGAGAACTCCTCTTATCATCTTATAATTAAACTGCTAAATATAGAGAACAAAGGAAATGCATAGGAAACACCCAATAACATCCAGGCCCATGTAAACTCAGGGCCATCAGAGTAACAGAAGATTTCTCCATAGTAACTCTGAAAGCCAGGAGAGCTTGTAATAATATATTTGAATAATATATTTGAAAGGTAACAATTGCCAACACAGACTGTGATCTGCATCGAAGTTATCTGTCATAGAAGGAGAAAGAAAAATTCCCACAATTAAAATGTGCTAAAGGACTTTATAACTACTAGCTCAGCTTAATGGAACATACTCCAAGAAATCCTTCCGACTGAAAAGAAAGCCAAATGTACCCATGGGGTCACAGGAAAAGATAAACCAGTCTTGAATATTAATAGTTAAGCAAGACAGAAATAAAAAAACCCAAAAAGAACAAAATTTGACAGGAATTAGTGCACACGTTTCAATTTCTAATAAGAGATGGATTAATACTACTTTAGGTCAACACCATGGAAAAAGGTGTTCTCAGCAAATTGATCTTGGTCATTTTCTAATACCATCAGATATTCTGTACCATAGATACAGAAGCCATCTCATGATGATTGAGGGAGCAGTTCTCAAGAGGATATTTCAATTCCAAACACACACAGAACACAAGGACACCCAAATATGCTAAATATAATGGCAAAGATTAACCCTAACACAGTACGACTGGGTGGCATCACTATCCTACTTGTTAGACAGTCATCTTAACAGAAACAAGCAGAGACACCTCTGAGAAAGATGACACCATAGATAGAATGGATCAGTGGATCCGGCAGAGAGCTATAGAACGTCCTGACCAAATCTGGCATAATACACATTCTTCTCAGCAGCCCAATGGGTCAGATGTTAGGATGCAAAGCAAATCTTAATAAATATAGGAAAATTGAAAAAATGGATACAATAGAATAAGATTAAAATTCAATAATAGCTAAAGAAACTACAGAACACTCCAGGTGGTGGTGGCACATGTCTTTAATCCCAGCACTAAGAGAGGCAGAGACAGGAGGATCTCTGTGAGTTTGAGGCCAGTCTGGTCTACAGAGTGAGTTCTAGAACAGCCAGGGCTACACAGAGAAACCCTGTCTTGAAAAAACAAAAATCTTAGAATTAAAATGAAGACACAACATAGCAAAACCTATGAGATACGATGAAAACAGTTCTAAGAGGAAAAATTCTATACATGGGTATTTCAAATTTCTTGATGATATGCCTTAGGTTTTTGGGGAAAAAAATGAACTAAACCCCAAATAAGTAGGTGGGAAGAAATAATTAAGATTATGGCATAAATTAGTGCAATAGAAATAGAGAAGCATTTTCATTATAATAAATTTTGCTATAATAATAAGAATTTCATAAACAGAGTTCTTTCTTTGATAAGATAAACATTATTGACCAACTCCTAGTCAAACTAACGAAAACCAAGAGGAGACCAAATCAATGAAGTTAGAGGTGAAAGGGATGTGTTAACAAAAAACAGTAATGAATGCAAAAAGTTATTAGTACACACCTTAAAAACATGTTCCACTAAACTGGAATCCAAAAGAAATAAATACATCCAGTTGTATATTAAATTAAACCAAAAAGAGATAAACAATCTAATGTGTCTGTGAAAGGCAGTGAGATTGAAGAAGGAAGAAACAATTTTCCTGGCCCCAGTGGATTCACAGCAGATTCTCCCAGACCTTCAGAGAATTAACACCAATGCGTCCCAAACCATTGCATGATATAGGAAAGCAAGGAGCTCCACTAACCTCTCTGCTAAACCAGTGTTATCAGATATCAAAACCAGCTGGAGAGCCAACAGAAAGGACAACTCTAAGCCAGACTTCCTGATGAATACAGACACATGAATTCCCAGTCACTGTGATTACAAGACTGACACCAGATCCTGTCTGCCAATATTCTAATATGGAGATGAGAGGGGCTCAGGAGGCCCCACCCTCGGTGAGGACTTTTAGGTAGTTAATGCCTGCTGGGGGAGGGCCTCGTGAGGTGCCCTTCTCTGAGGATCTATTGGTAGTTAATGGTTGGTGGTGTAGACACCAGTAAACTGACCATATTCCTGTAAACATGCCTTCATGCTCCTGAAAGCCACCCTAATTAAAGTAATTGAGATGGACACACACACACACACACACACACACACACACACACACACACACACACACGACATGAAAGTTAAAGGTGACTAGTTAGGAAGAGGAAGGGAATCTGCTAGAATGAAAGAGGGGCCAGAGAGGGTGTTAGGGTGGAGATGATCAAAATACATAAACATATATGAAATATAATGAAGTCCATTTTTATATACAGTTGAATATATACTAATATAAATAAAACTAAAAAGTTAGACTAAGAAGACAAAGACAAACCAGCAATAGCAACAAAAGATTTTACGATAGCAACAGCAGAGCATAAAGTCAGCCACCTTCTGAGTACAGATGGATTTGTAAGTGGCTTGTCTCTATGTGTGACCTAAGGTCTAATTACAGGAGAGTAGCAATCAGGATTGCTGTGGTTATGGCAATACCACTGAAGGCTTAACTTAACAACATGCCCTAAACCACACCACTCACGATCAAGGTTACTGGTATTACTGGAATTACATTTTATATTTAAAAAAGCAAGAATATTTTTCAGCATTCAAATTACTAAAATTGTTATTATTGCAATGTTCACACCCTAGATTCTAGGGATTCTTGTGTTCTAGAGTTGGCACATTTAAAACGAGCACTGAACCATTAGTCAGGAGGGTGAGGCGGTCTAGCTCTGCTGATTGAGAGTCTTTGACTGACTCTTGCAATACACACAACTTTTCATTATTACCGGAATTAAAAACCAATACCTCAAGTACTCTGGTGGCGAGTTACTAACCAGTAGTTCTTGGCCTCCATAACAATTAAAGGATTTGAGTTCCACACTAGTCAATTGTGAGAATTAAAGAATGGGCTGACATTTGGGATCAAGGCACCTGGAGACCCTGTTGCTAATTCTCTGCTTTCTAGTGGATGTGGGGGACCCGGGATCTCACTCATCTCTATCATTACCGAACAATAGTGTGTTTCTATGACTTCCCATGGGGATAGGGATGTGGGTGGGGTGACGCTTGCTGTGGAGACAGACCTTACGCAGGACCAGGACTTGGTTTGACAAAGGAGATCTTTGGCCAGAGGGAGAGGACGGGCTGTACCTGTACGGGAGTTTTTCCAGCAGCAAGGGGGAGTTGAAGCTGTGTGTGCTTCCATAGTGCAGGGAGGGGTCCTGGAAGGGGGAGAGCCAGCCTGCAGCTCTCCAGAATGGGGTCGTCTGTGTGGAGGGGTCATGGATGAACCTGGGCAAAGGGAGAAGCCAAGCCATCAGAGGCCACCAAATGCCTACAAAGCCATTCTCAGGAAATAAATGTGGAGTCAGCTCTAATTCCTGCCCTACATCCCATGGACTGCCCCTGCTAGCTCTCATCCTGCTGGGTGTTCAGTGGCAAAGCAGAGGTGGGGTCAGCCAGAGACTACACATCTTAGTTCACAGTCCCTATGGGGATGCAGGGATGTGTCCCTGGGTGAGTTTTAAAGTACTGACCAAAATAGTTAACGGAATACTTAGAAGAATTGAGTTTAGATTACACAAGACATAAAGAGGACTGTTACCCCTATGTGAACAGAGAGCTCCTGTGCCTTCCTGAGGGACAGTGAGAGATTAAGGGTTCTGCATCACACACTGGACAGCACTGACTGTTGGTTCACTCTGATTTGTTGATTAGCCACACATGGTTAATACATTTCTAGTGTTATCGTAATGTTTTCACTCATTAATGAATTCAATAATGATTTGTAAAACACTTCCCTGGACTAGAGTTTAAGTAACACACACACACACACACACACACACACACACACACACATATACACACTCTACATGCTTCAATGACTCTCACCATTACCGTCATAATAAAATTTACACACCACCGCATGGGGAGAGAAAGGCTCATTCACCCCCTTGCCTGGTCTATTGCTAGCCTGCCTCAGCACAGCAGGCTGCCAACACTTTTAGGACTGGATTCTATCTCTCATCTCATTGTCCTCCACTCCTGGCACACACTAAGCCCTTCATAAACATGCCTTAAATAAGTGGCTAAATGCATTGGAACTGCTTATCACATAATTTCTTCGCATACTGACTTCTTTATGTGTGTAGGATAAGGTCTCGATTTTTATATCGTTAATGCTGGGTCTGGCACGGAACTGTCTGTAAAACAAACAGAGGTGAAGGCTGTAGCATTTGTGTTTTGCATGCCTTGGGACCTTGGAACACCTTGTAGACAAACAAGCTAATTTTCAAGTCATTCATTTAAGTGGAAGAGAGCAGGTGTGGATGGGGGTAGAGAGATGGAGCTGGGGGCCTAGGTAGTGTGTGCGTGTTGGGGTAGTTGTCTAAACAATGGCTATTTTAGATGTCATTGATTGAGCCAGGCATATGCAATCTCTGCTGATCTCTCATGCCTATCATTCCCTGGTGCCCATAGCCACAGCAATTCAGCATTGAATTCCAGCAGAAGACAACCATCTGCCTGGTTGGGCTGAATTCCACTGCCAGGTCCCCAGCAGCCTCTGAAGTTTGACGCTGGGCTGTGTTTGCAGACTCACCGTGGAGCAGGCAGAGTATGAGCAGGAGTATCTTCCACCTTGTTCTTTGGCTGGAGACCTGCAACCAAAGACAAGAGGCCCGAGGGAGACATATGAGAAGCTAGAGTGACAAGAGGCCCGAGAGAGACGTATAAGAAGCTAGAGTGAGTGGGGGGTGGGGTCCAGGGCTGGGCACTCTTGCTGTGGAATCTCATGCTCCAGTAGTTGCATGGGTCTACCTGAAGGGCAGAGTCAGAGAGCTGCCTGTGCTGGGAAGTGGGGCTCGGCAGAGCGGGAAGAACTCATTCCATTCTCAGGGACCTGGCTCTTCTCTGAGTCGTTGAGGGATACTATGTATGGGGTACCACATTCCTGGGATGCAGGGCATCCCTCCTCTTTTTCTTTTCATTCTTTCTTCTTGCAGAGAGGAGTTGCTTCTTCAGCCGGAAGCCTTGTGCTTCCCTGTACAGGTACGGCTGAGTTAAAACTAAACCTTCACTCTGAGGGCACTAGGGCACCATTCTGTTTCTCCTCATAGTTTCTAGAAAACTCCCTTGGACCCTCCTCATCTCCATCCAACCTTTGGTTTTGCATCCTTTCACCGGCCTTGGGAACTCACTGCAAGCGGAGCCTTGTGTCACAGCCTTTCATTTTTAGGCTTCAAAACTAGACTGAGCATAGTGTGAGCCCCATGGGCAGCTACTGGGAGCAGGAGCCCAGTACTCTGTCAGGGAACCTCAAAAGGGTCACTTCTCAGTGATTGAAAGACTGAGATTGTACCTCATCCCCATCGTCTGTTTTCTCTGAGGATTTTCATCCGTGTTTGACTGTAGTTCTCTGGACCCTCGGGTGTCATTGTTTTTAATGTGAACGTGTATTTTGCCACTCTTAAGAACGATCAGCCGGGCGGTGGTGGCGCACGCCTTTAATCCCAGCACTCGGGAGGCAGAGGCAGGCGGATCTTTGTGAGTTCGAGACCAGCCTGGTCTACAAGAGCTAGTTCCAGGACAGGCTCCAAAGCCACAGAGAAACCCTGTCTCGAAANAGCCTGGTCTACAAGAGCTAGTTCCAGGACAGGCTCCAAAGCCACAGAGAAACCCTGTCTCGAAAAACCAAAAAAAAAAAAAAAAAAAAAAAAAACGATCAGCACATCAACTTGAAGTCAGTGGTATGGCACACAGGTAAGGCACCCTCTTGACTCCCAACTATACTCAGTTGTGTGGGGTTGGATCAAAGGAGGAGGAAAGGGAATGGGAGTGGAAAGAGAGAAAACAGGAGAAAGAGAGAGTAAAAGGGGAATAGGAGAGAAATGGAGAAGGGAAGAGAGAGGAGGAAAGGAAAAGATAAAAGACACCTTGTTTGGCTCTACTCAGTCATGTCTTCGAGAGCCTTCGGCTGCCCTACTGACTAGGAACCCAGAGAGGCTAGTTTGAAAAGACCTAGGTTTCTCACATCTTCCAGCTCCCTCCACCCCACCACCATTTACCCTCCCTCAGGCACTCTCAAAGGCAGTCCCTGCCCTTCCCTGCCTTACTCTGTCCTCTCCAGGTTTTCCCAGGGTGTGGCTGCACCTAGTTCCTAGTTTGATTAATATTCACCGCGTCCAGGCTCCGTTCACGCCTGATACTCTGACTGCCCCAGGCTATCGTTTCCAAAGTGCCAAGTCCTAATACAGTTCACATAAAAGCCAGTGTCACCATGCCGCCCAGTTCTTCTGAAGCTCAATGGTGGGACAGCTTCATGAGCAAAGCTGCCTCCACAGGGCAATGAGGAAGCACAGTCCGTGATAAAATAAAATGTCCCTAGCTACTTATCACTCTTGATTGGGGGCTGAGAGGATATCATTCAATGGAATGTGTCCAGTCACCTTCCCTGGCAATGACCTTCCGGAATCCTTTCTGCAGGAGACTGGGGAGTCCCACTGCACCACATTTAGAGTTGAAGAGTCCTGTGCCCCTGAGTCCTGCTGGAAACACAGCCACCCCATTTTCATTACAGGCCAGTGTGTGACTTCCCTGCCCTCCCTCAGCCCCTCCGACTGCCCCTTTTCCTCTACCTTCATCCCCATTCTATGGAATGATCTGGCATGTGCAGAGGGAAGAGCACAGTGTCACCAGGCTTGGCTTTACTGGAGGCTGCTAAGTGGACCCTGATGCTTATTCTCCTCCACTGCCAAAGGAGAGCCTTGCCTGGGCAGCTATGTGTTCTGCATCTAATATGTGCTGGCTCTGTCCTTCCCAGGGTTTCAGACTCAAGAATACTTGGCTGGGGCTAAGAAGAGGGCACAAAGGAGAAATGCTGGGGCCTGCACTCCTGAGTCTTCTCCGGCCTCTGAGGAGAGCCCGTCTGCTCTGAGGCAAGACCCCTAGAGCATAAGTCGCAGTGGCTGCTGCAGACTGCTTCCTGCTCTTAGAGTAAGAACCAGACCTCCAAGAGAAAGTTATGTTACCTTTTGTTCTCCGGGATTAGCAAGAGAATCTTGGTCCATCTTGGTCCAGAGCAAAATCAAGTTGGACTTTTTCTTTTATCCAAGGAGACGCTGGTGGTTTGGTGTTGGCCAGCTGCTTTCTCTGAATGTGGAGACCGAGCAGTCAGGATGGCACATGGATGGTAACAGGAGCTGGAACTGGAAGACTGGGGCTAAGGGGGAAGCCCGCCACTCACCTCATACCATTTGCATCAGGGTCCCTTCTCTTGAGTTTACTGCTGAGAGAAAGTCAGTTCTGGCCTCTTGTCCTCACTGTCGCTTGTTTCTTTGGAATCTTTTCCAGGGCTGGTGACAGTAGCTTCAGGGAAGCATATGGGTCCCTACCTTCTCTTCTCTTATACCCTATTGGAGGTCCAGACTTTTAGGGGGCCCCATCTCAGAAGCCTTCTTGGGAACCTCCAGAACGAGTGATGCAATGACCTGAGCAGGAGAGAAGGGGATTTCAGGGTTCAGGAGAGGAATTTCCCGAAAGCTGGCCATCAGCTGCTGCCCCACTGCTGGCCTGAACTCCTGTGAAGAAGGCATTTGAGGGGTTTGCTTCAGTGACTTTAGTTTAAATCCGTCCTCTGGTGCTCACCAACTTGCGTCCTGAACAAAGGACAATAAACTTAGCGAGATGGTCTTCAGAGAAAGAGAGCATGGACAAGTCTGGCCTAAGCAGACGATGCACTTGAAAACACCAGAGGAATTCCCCTTGGAAATTGTCTATAGAGGCTCTTTTCGTTGCTAAAGATACAGTGCTCCTACTCTGTCTCTTGGTCTTGAACTGATACAACCTAAGCGCTCAAAACAAAGGGGCTCAAAGGAGGAAGGATGCTGTAGCCTATGAGGGTCATTTCCAGCACCCCTCACAGATAATGGCACCCTTGGGTCAAATCAAAAGGCCCTTCTTCCTTAGAATGAGTTCAGTTGGTGCTTTGCTAGACAACATGAGCAACCATGGGCAGCTGTGGCTATTGTCCAGTGCTTGCCCAGGCATGAAGACATTGAAGTAGAAGTGGGATTCTTGGAGTATGGCTAGGACTCTCTTGTTCTCTCTCTCTCTCTCTCTCTCTCTCTCTCTCTCTCTCTCTCTC
>JAQHUG010000098.1:6672578-6688184 GCA_028555095.1 Dicrostonyx torquatus
GTCAAGACAGAAATAAAGAAGGAAATTAGAAACTGTTAGAGTTGGTTGAATATGAAAACACAGACACTGAAAGCTATGGGACACAGTGAAGGAAAGTTCACAGCACTAGGAGTCTACGTCAGAAAGCTGATGTAACGATGGATTTGGAAACATGAGAAAAACAAGAAGAAATAATTCCCCCCCTCCAAAGCAGATGGGAATAAATAATAAAATCCAGGACTGAAATCAATGAAATAGAAACAAACCAACAAACAAAAAAGCAATATAAAGAATCAACAAAATAAAGAGTTATTTCTCAACTGAATAGTTGAGAAAAATCAGCAGAATTGACAAATCTTTTGCTAAATTAGTCAGAAGATACACATAAAAGATCAAAATTAATAAAATTAGAGATGAAAAAGTATTCAATGCAATATATATTATATATATAATCTAAGCTTAGTTCTGAATGATTTCTATTTAAAACACGTCTTGTTTTTCTTTGCATATCAGTCTATTCCTGTTTAGGGAAGGAAAATGTTGCTTTCCATAAGGGCTGTTTTACTATGATGCACATTTTGGGGAGAGGCCAGAAAATTCATTTTCAGATTTTTTTACTGTCACTGTTCTGCTGTTAAATGATTCCCAGTCCTCTACAATGTATAAGGTGTAACATGATGGATATTGGAAATGTAAGAATCCCTGTCCTATCATGTTTATGTGGAACATAAAAGGGGGAACTAATGCTTTGCAATAAAAGTTCAAAACACACCAGAAAAAGCAAGAAAGTTCTCTCCTCTGCCTGCAGCCTAAAGCATTTTCCTACAGGAGTTTGAGGTTTCAGTTAAGGTTTCTGAACCGTTTTGAATTGATTTTTGTGTAGCTGAGACAAGGGTGGCTCAGCTTTCCTTTACAACCATATTTGCCTAAAGGCTGAAAAAGAAACCAAAACAAAGTGATAGATAAATCAAGTCTGCCTCTGATAAGGCCAAGCAAAGCCAGAGACAAAACGAGGTGACGCAACCCAGGCCACTTTATCTCTCAAGCGAAGGAAGGTTGTGGGGTGGGGGGAGCGGAGTGGGAGGGAGACCGCGCCCATGCACATGTGCATGGGTTTGTGTGTGTGTGTGTGTGTGTGTGTGTGTGTGTGTGTGCGCGCGCACGTGTGTGATGTGTGTGTGTGTGTGTGTGTGTGTAAGCATGTCCACGCTGATGTGGGGTGGAAGTTGGCAGGGATCAGGTGGGGTGTTTGCAGGGGCTGTCTCCCAATCTTCCATCAGGGACCAAGCTCCTCTCTTTCCTGGTACTGTCCTTTCAATACTCTCCCTAGCAGATCTTGCAAAGGTCCACAAGCTGCCGCAGGGCTTGAACTGTGGGCGGCTGCTGCCTCCTTGTGTCAGAACCCTCTGGCCAGAGACTGTGGTGTTGCAGACTTGAGCAAGCCTGAGCTTGGTCTACATTGGGAGCGTGCAATCACTGTATTGGGGTAGCAGGTATGTATAACTCAGGACTGTCCCAGGGAATCCTCTAAGAACAATGAAGAAGAGGCTTTGTTGCCGAATATTTGTTCACACTGTGAAGATGTGTCTTTGCCAAGGCGCCTTCTGACTGGCTTAATAAAGAACTAAATGGCCAATAGCTAGGCGGGAAGAGGTTAGTACTTCCAGGAGAAAGGATTCTGGGAAGAGGAAAGGTGGAGACCCTAGCCACACATGGATGAAGCAGTATGAGCAATACAGAAAGATGAGGGGAAGAGCCACACAACAAAATGTAGATAAAAATGAGTGTGTTAATTTAAGTTTTAAGAGTTATGGGACAAGCCTAAGCTAAGGCCGAGCTTACGAGGAGTAATTAAAACTGCTATTCAAAAATTAGCTTAGCTTTCATTTTTGTGTTTTTAATTAAAAAAAGAATCCTAGAAAAATTAGTCTCTCCAGTCATGTGTATGTGTGTGTGTGTGCGTATGTTTGTGTGTGTGTGTGTGTGTGTGTGTGTGTGTGTGTGTGTGTGTGCAGGTGTAGGCATGTACATGTGTGTGTGTGTGTTGATATTTTCAAAACTGCCATATATGGAAAGTTAAGATAAAAGTTTGTATTAGAAATGAGACTAAATGTTAAATTTTGTTCCAGTATATCAGTTAACAGAAAAATATCTTTTATTTTCTTCATTTTCTTACATGAAGCTTAAACTGTTATCAGCCTGGAGGATTCTGTCTTACTTCTTCTTCTGGTGGTGTCTGAGTACATGTGATTGCTTAGGTGTCACTCTGGTCCTTCCTAGACTCTGTTGACCAGTCATGTGATGTCTGATGAGTTGATCTCTGGAGAATTGATCTCTTCCTTAGATCCTATCTTGCCTGGTGAACTGAGCATGAGATGATGACTACTCACACCGAACTTCCTAAGTAATATCTATCCTTTTCCTATTGTCTTCTAGTCCCTGATGTATGCGGGGACCTCAGCTGCCCATAACCGAGTCTCCCTATTGTTCCATATGAATGAGTCCATTGGGATGTTGTTCTTATATTGTCCTGGTCCATACAGCATGAATCTTAAGAATGAATGAGTAGAGCTGGGCGGTGGTGGTGCATGCCTTTAATCCCAGCACTCGGGAGGCAGAGGCAGGTGGATCTCTGTGAGTTCAAGGCCAGCCTGGTCTACAAGAGCTAGTTCCAAGACAGGCTCCAAAGCTACGGAGAAACCCTGTCTTGAAAAAGAAAAAAAAATACAACAAAAAGGATGAGTACCCATATTATTTGGATTTTCTGCTTTTTTCTGCTTTCATAGCACTTATATTGATCTGCTCCCATGTCCTGCAGTGTCAGAGGCCAAGCTGTGAGAGACACACTGCTTGTTTAAGACTCTATCCTAGCTCAGCAATCGAGGTGCCAAGTACCCGCTGTCCTCACATACTGTGCTCATGAATGCCATCTCATGCTGATTGGCAGATTTCCCATTCTCTATGGAGCATCTGGCCTGAGGGTGTCTTCCATTGCTTCTGGCACATATTCTCCTTCCTTACTCCTTGATTCTTCCCTCAGGGTCAGGGTTTAGATCCCAGGAAGGTCTCTGGAGCACAGACACAACCTGTATTCTCTTCTGTCAATACACAACCTGTATTTCCTTCTGTCACCCTAGCCATAAGAGACTTCATCCTCTCCTCTGTCTGACTTACCTTCTAGGTTAGAGGCTCATTGGAGGATGCTAGCCACATTCCTTTTCCCATCGTCATTCCTCTTTGCAGTTCAGCTTCAGCTGCACATCTTACCATACACAGCAGTGGCTTTGTAACCACTGTCAACACTTGCCCTTTACGTGGTGCCATCAGGGACTGTAACACTTGTTCTAAACCTTCACACTATTCTCAGGGCATCTCTATGCTCATGTAACAGACCCCACTCAGCAAGCAGACATAACACATCATACTACAGACAAAGATGGCCAACCTGTGATCTCTCCATGGACACTCCACTTCCCAAAGGTTCAGCTTTAGTTATAGATCACATGATCCATGGTGAGACTCATTCAGCCACCGCCACAGTAAAAAACACACCAGTGCACATCAGGTAGGGAAAGATGGTCATACCGGGGTTCTCCTCACAGATGTCCCACCCTCAGTTACGTGCCTTGCTACCTGTCAGGAACTGTGCAGCCTAGTCTGACCAACAGGTTTCCTTGGGACAAGGCACCCGCGGAAACGGACTCTCACTTGGCAAGGACTAGCAGTCTATGGGACAGCATAGGAATTTGCAAAATTTGTACAGCTTGCAGGTTCTTTTCTCTCATTATAGTGTGGATTCTTTGGGTGGCTTTTTGTTTAACTTTGTCGGTTGCACATGTAACAACTGTAATTTTCCCTGGAATTTCTGTTCTTTCTCAAATATTTTCCCCTAAGATTCAGCAGGGGAATAATGCTTCTCAATATCTTATCTGGAATTACTAATGACAACTCCTAATCCTGGGAACTTTGCTGACTCAATAGAGACAAATAGGTTCATATGAGAAAAATAACACTTGGAACCTTAACCATGACTCATAGTTCTGGAAAGGAGAGTAAGGCATGCACACACTGAATAGGGAAAAGGTCTCAGGAATACACATAGTGCCAACTGTTGAGAGTAAGTTCCCTGGAAACCAAGTATGTAGAATCAATGACAGAATCTAGTATGATCCAATGGGGGGAAAATGCAATGTAAAATATGGGGTGGCCCAGAAGCTGATGGAAGCAGATGCAGAGATTCACAGCTAAGCACTGGTCTGAGCTTCTGGAGACCAGTCAAAGAGAGGGAGGAGTGATAATATGAGCAAAGGGGTCAAGACAATGATGGGAACACCCACAGAAACAAATGATCTGAGCTAGTGGGAACTCACTGACTCTGGGCTGATAGTGGAGGAATCTGCTTAGGATCAAACTAGGCCTTCTGAATGTGGGTGACAGTAGTGTCACTTAGGCAATCTGTGGGGCCACTGGCCATAGGACCAAGATTTATCCCCAGTATTTGAACTGGCTTTCTGGAGCCCATCTTTTTGGCGGGATACCTTGTTCAGTCTAGACATAGGGAGGAGGTCCTTGGTCCTGCTTCAAAGTGAAGTGTCAGACTTTGTTGACTCGTTATGGGATGCCTTACCCTCTCAGAGGAGGGATGGAGAGAGGTGTCGGGGGGAAGGTGGAGAGAGTGGGAGGAGGGGAGAGAGTGGGAACTGGGATAGGTATGTAAAATGAGAAAAGATTGTTTTAAAAAATAAATAAAATAGATTTAAAAATATGGCATTGATAGATTCATATTTCCCATACAGAGGAGCTTATTTTGGTGGAAGATGCATGGTGCAGTGTGGTGGGAAAAGTACCTTCTCAGAGTCTGCCTTTTACAGAGAGATTGACATGGGACCCTTTTGTGGAAAAGGGAACTGTATAAAAGCATGTCTTGCAGACATGAAAGAGTTGTTTGGGTTTGACTATTGTTGTCCTTAAACATTGTACCCATGTCTATTACTTTTTAATTTTGTAACTCCAGGTTGCAAACTGCCAGCTGACATAAGTGCTGCAAAAGCAGGATGTGTCTGGGTCCATATTTAGCTCAGTCTGCAAAAATGCGGAATTCTAGGTCTAGAATAAGGTTTTGTGGGGGGTGGGAAAGTGTATTTGAGGAAGCATAAAGGGGAACAATGGGGGCTTTCATAAAGATTGTGGTATATTTCTTAAAATATGATATATTTTTTAAAAGTCAAAAATAGAAGCCAATAGTAAAGCTGTTCATGTAAGTCTGGTAGGAAAAACTCTGTTAAAGTACAAGTAAAGATGGCTTGAGTTATTGGGGCCACATGAGCGCAATCCACTCTACCTCTCCCATCTCAGGACCTGAACCTGACCGAGGCTAGTCCCTGGCTGCTATCCATAGCTAGTACCAAGCAACTCGCTCCTCCCAAATCATTTTTGGTTCTCTCAGTCCCTGTTTGTGTGTCAATTATGTTGTATGACACTATTCCTAGGGAGTCATAGACACATTCCTATCCACCTCAGATAGGGGACCAATGACAGATCAAAGTAAGGATACCACCAGAGTCACACTTGGTGAACCAGTATTACTGGGGTTCACTCCTGGAGCTTACCTGACTCACAGACAGCTACATCATCAAAAGCTCACCCCAGCATGGGTGATGGCAGATAAAAGCTGGGAACCTGGAGCGCACTGCACAACCTTAGGGCAGCTGGACAGTTGGAGAGTATCTTTTCCAGGTGGTTCAGTTTGTCCGAGGTTCCCCCAGGCAGCTCGGTTGGTCGGAGAGTGTCAGTCAGCAGTCCTTCCTCTTTATGTATGCTTGTGGAGGGGGAGACCTAGTGAATATGGTCAGTTTTAGGGATTTCCTGAAACTTGAGTTGTTTCCTGAGCTTAAGGAGCTTCCCTGTAGGATGGCCTGTTTCACCTTTCGTTAGAATATCAGTGTCTTCAAAGGCTTCTCTCCAGGAAGGAATATGTTATCTTGAAGCCTTGACTCATTGTTGCTCCGGTCTCTTTTGAGGTGGTCTGGTAAGTTGAACCACGTGAAGCCTCTTCCTGAAAAACTAGTTAGTTCCTTCTCTGGTTGGCACTATTCCCCCAACCCCTCCCCACAGCATGGAATTCCTGTGGAAATTTTAGTCTTTGGGGTCCATTGTTTCAATACTCTGATAGTCAAAGGGAGTATAGTGAATACCACTCTTTAAAATATCTTCTCTTCTGTAAGGATGGTTACATGAGTGTTACCTGTGTGTATGGATGAACTCACAGAACAGGAGAAATATTGAGCTAATACGTTAGTGATAGGCGTCACAGGGAATGGATACGGGGACCTTTATAGCATGTTACCAAAGCACACTTGTACTTCACATTCTACGAAGGGAACTGTGTGTGCACACTCAAGTAACTCAGCATGATCACCACTGAAGGGCTGCTTGCTCTGATTAGCCTTTCACCTAGATGTAATGGCAGTCTAGGAAGGATGTGAGACCCAATGGCCGTGGTCTACACAGACCCCTCCCCCACAGGCAGATGATAATAAAGGAAAAGTGTAGGACGGGAGAGGGAAGCAACTACCTTGTTGCTGGAGTTAGACCACAGAGACCCTGTGGATCATCCGGGAGTCTGTTCCTGGGTCTTGAGGAGAGGTTTCAGTTTGAGCAGACCCAAGTTGTGCATAGCTAAGTAGCTACAGACAAGGTATGGTCCAGCTCACATCGTTGCCTCTTCAAAGTGTTCTGCCAAGTCAGAACTGTGGAAAACCTCTTTCTCTGATACAGCCCCTCCCCTTCACATGACACCAGGTTTCAGCTTTGTCCTCCTGGCATGAGATTTCTGGGGAGAAATCCCAATTTCTTTGTGATCAGAGGTTCGATGGGTTGAGAGAAAAGCACAGAACACAAATGTCTTTAGTATATCCTAACGCCTGCCATGCATCTCAGAGATGGGACTGACCACTTGAGCAGGGAGACAAGGTACATTTGAAATGATTTATTGCTATTGTTCTGGTTCCTGATAAAGCATGCTAACACTTTGCCCCTCTCTAACCAGCCCTCTAAAGGTTCGGGTGATATCTTTTTCTTCCTCAGTAGAAACAGAAATATTTGCTGTGGGAGGGGGTGGTTAGCCCCACGGGGACTGTTAGTAGGACAATGGCCACATGACTTGTCTGTAGTAGGAGAGGAATGGGCTGCGTTCCCGGCGCCAGCTAGCATAACCCCCGAAATAATTACACAGAAACTGTATTCATTTAAACACTGCCTGGCCCATTATATCTAGCCTCTTCTTGGCCAATTCTTACATCCTCTTCTAACTCATTTCCATTAATCTGTGTATCACCACGAGGTCGTGGCTTACCGGCAAAGATCCTAACCAGCATCTATCTTGGGCAGGAGAATCATGGCGTCTGCCACACTGCCTTCTCCCCTACATTCTGTCTTGTCTACTCCACCTACCTGATTTCTGCCCTATCAAAAGGCCAAGGCAGTTTTTTTTTTAATTCAACCAATAAAAGCAATATAAATGCAGAAGGACCTCCTACACCACCTGTCCTATGCAGCTTTCCACCCCATTTTTTCTGATTTTGACGTGGAATTTCCTCTTGGCTTGTCCTATAGAAGAACTTTCCTGATCCTATTTTTATAGGGATAGTACCTCCCCTGGGTACTACGCCTAAGAAACCCCATTTATATCAAAACCAATTCCCAAAGACAGTTAAGTGGAGAACAGGTGCAAGCCGCTATTATAGAACAGGTTTCATGCTGAGTAAGGTGATGTCACCCTGAAGTTCCAGCCCCTGAGTGATGGAAGCAGGGAGATGGGGAGATCTAAGCCAGTGAGACCCCATCTTAAGAAGTCATTATCAAAATAATAACTTTGTAGTTATATTTAGAATATACCAAGACCCAGAGAATAATTTGTCTCTCCCTCTGCCATTTAAAGACACAATCTGAGCACTCAGGGCTTATTTGTCCTCCATGTTTTCCACAAAATTGGAACAACCTGCAATAAGTCATGCCCATGTTTCCCCCGAGCCCAGATGGCTGCGCTCCGTCCTTCAATGTCTTCCCCTGACTCTAGGACTGCTCCACAGCTACTTCTACACATCATCTGCATTTTCTTGGGGGAACTACAAGCTTGCCAGCAACATCCAAAGAATATTGACATCCTGGTGAAGGCAGTGGGAGATGTGGAAGCCAGCCGCTATAAGCTAAGTATGGGCAGGTCACCCCCCAAAAAAGTTCTTTACTTCCAACCATTATCACCTGCCAGAGTAGAACTTGGCCATCCATAAATTGAATAAGAGGCCAGAGTCTCAATAGTTTACCCTGAGGCAAATACCTGGTTGCAGGAGGAACCACAAACTGAGATTACCGACCACCACCCAAGAACAGACCATTAAAAGGAAATGCCTAACATTCCAACTGCTGTATATAGGATCACCTGCCAGTGCACCTCACCAAGACACCCCTAGACAAATGTCAGCCAATCAGGGGTCTTAAAACCTCAGAAACCCCTCACCCTCATCTTTACTACTATAAAAACCCTATTCTAACTGAGCTCGGGGCTTTCCGTTTATTCCAATACATTGGACATGCAGAGACTTTGCTTTTACACATGGGGCTCAGTCTCCCTGTTGCTTTTGCGGGGACTTTGCGGATTTGGGCATAATAGGAGACAATGCAAAGAATAAATGATGGTTGACTACCCATCCGTAAACAAGGTGTCTGTATTAAGCCCCACTCGCCAAGGCTCAGGGGAATATCATGGAAGTGGGAGTGGAAAGAAAGGTAAGAGCCAGAGGCTGGAAGGCATGCAGTGAAATGCCGTCGTTTGTACGTGACGTGGCTATGACACCAATAACACACTCAACTGCAGTTCGTTACCCACGCAAGATCAAGCCAACAAGCTCAGTCAGCATTCTAGCAGGCGGCACTTCTGGACACGGTGGTTACAAAATCAAAGGGAGGGAGACCTTGGAGGGGAAGAGGAAGGTTTGTGGAGTGGAATAGTTATGATCAATATACATTGTATACATGTATGAAATTGTCAAATAGTAATATGTTGGGAGTCTTGCAGCCTAGTTTTGATCCAGTATATATGTGCTTGTCCAACCGGTCTCCAGATGAGGCAGAGCCCACGGGGACAGTCTCACACAGCAAGGACCAGTGGGCTTCCTGACTGCACAGAGTACTGCTGGGACTGTGTGGCCTGCATGCTCTCTTCACTGTCATAACATTGATGGTTCTCTTTTTTTCTTAAATATCTTCCCCTAAAATTCTTTGGGAGCTGATGTTTCTTGGGTTTCTTGTCTGGAGATGCCCACTGTCACTTCAGACCCCTGGAGCTGTCTGATTCAGTGCTGATAGGATCAGAGGCAGATCATCCCTATTTCTGTAAATATACTTTTTAATATATTTTTATTGAGTTCTGCATTTTTCTCTGCTCCCCTGCCTGCCTCTCCCCTCCCCTTCAACCCTCCCACAAGAGCCTCATGCTCCCAATTCACTCAGGAGATCTTGTCTTTTTGTTTCTTATGTAGATTAGATTCATGTATGTCTCTCTTAGAATCCTCATTGTTGTCTAGGTTCTCTGGGATTGTGGTTTGTAGGCTGGTTTTCTTTGCTTTATGTTTAAAAACCATGAGTGAGTACATATGATAATTATCTTTCAGGGTCTGGGTTACCTTAGTCAAAATGATGTTTTCTAGCTCTATCCATTTGCCTGCAAATTTCAAGATGTTATTTTTTTTCTTCTGTGTAGTACTCCATTGTGTAAATATACCACATTTTTCTTATCCATTCTTCAGTTGAAGGGCCTTTAAGTTGTTTCCAGGTTCTGGCTATGACAAACAATGCTGATATGAATATAGTTGAGTACATGTCCTTGTGGCATGGTTGAGCATCCTTTGGATATAGACCCAAAAGTGACATTACTACTCGGTCTTGAGGGAGGTTGTTTTCTAATTTCTGAGAAATTGCCACACTGCTATCCAAAGGGGCTGTACCAGCTTTCACTCCCACCAGCAATGCAGAAGTGTTCTTTTTACCCCACAACCTCTCCAACATAAGCTGTCATCAGTGTTTTTGATCTTGGTCATTTTTACAGGTATAAGATGGAATCTCAGAGTTGTTTTGATTTGCATTTCTCTGATGACTAAGGATGTTGAGCATTTCCTTAAGTGTCTTTTAGCCATTTTAGATTCCTCTGTTGAGAGTTCTCTGTTTAGGTCTGTACTCTATTTTTTATTGGATTATTTGTTCTTTTGATGACCAATTTCTTGAATTCTTTGTATATTTTGAAGAGCAGACCTCTGTCTGATGTGGGGTTAGTGAAGATCTTTTCCCATTCTGTAGGCTGCCATTTTGTCTTGTTGACTATGCCCTTTGCTTTGAATGAGATTGTTGTTCTTGAAAAATGTGTGCCCATGTTTATCACCTTTTAGTTTTATAAAGACAGGATATGCCTGCCTTGATATTTGGCCAGACTAGCAAAACTATAAGTGCTGCTTTTTGGTTTAAAAGATATTTTGGTGTAAAAGTTGAATCACCTGGGAAGGGCGTCTCAATAAGGGTCATCTAGATCAGGCTGGCCTGTGAGCATGTCTGTGGGGGTTTGTCTTGATCGCCTTAACTGAAGTGTGAGGACCCAGTCTGAAAGTGGATGGCACCATTGTTTGGGATCCTGAACTGAGTACTAGCATGCATGCATTCTTCTTCTCAATCTTCTTAACGGAGGATGTGGCCTGCTGCCTCGAGTTAAAGTAAGCTCTTCCCTAAGCTTTTTTTTTTTTTTTTTAAACCAGGGTGCTTTATCATAGCAGAGATGAAGCTGACAGTGCTAATATATAACTAGACATCAAGATTGCCTGTAAAGGGTGCCATTGTTCCTACACAGCCCTGCTGTTTCAGTTCTGCTTCCAAAGTCAGAGCGCACACTGATGCCACGTAAGTTTCTCGCTTACTGATTCTCAAGATGGCTAAAATGGTATTACTTGTAGATTTGGTACGTGAATGATTTTTTCCCCCATGACAAAATCTAAAAGGAGTTCATTGGATTGCTTTTTTTTTTAATTGTTTTTTTTTTTGGAAGCTTTGTTTAATTGAGATATGAAAGGTTTTCATTCTATCTACTGTGTTACCTGGTGCAGTGAGTTTAGCGTTGCTTTGAACTGTTGGCTAAATGAGTCGCATGGGCCACTAGGTGGCAACCAGCAGACAGAAAAGGTTTGGCATCTTCGCAAGGGAGGTGATAGAAGACAAAAGACTTGCTCAGGTTACTTTTTAATTAACATATAATTCACTCAGCAGCTCGCTGGCAAACTGGAACACTTCTAGAGAATGCACATAGCTTAATATAAATATGATCAGAAGCAAGGAATCTTACTAATTCTAGACAAGTGAGCCACGGTTATTTATTTTCACTTTCTGTATATGAGTATTTGCCTGTGTGTATGTAAAGTGTATGTAAATACACCTTAGAAAAGGGTACCAGATGCCCTGGAACTAGAGCTACACGCTGCTATTGGATGCTGAGAACTGAACACAGGTCATGTGCATGAGCAGTATCCTCTTTTTAAAGATTTTAGTATGAAAATTTGTGTGTGGGGGGGAAGGGATATTTTGCCTGCACGTGTATCTGCACGCCATGTATGTAAGCAGAGACTGTTCGCTTGTTCCTGGGCACCCAGACCCGAATAGTCACACAGAAACTATATTAACTACAATACCGCTTGGTCGATAGCTTAGGCATATTCCTGGCTAATCTTATATATCAATTTAACTTATTGCTATTAATCTGTGTATCACCATGAGGCTGTGGCTTACCGAGTGAGATTTTTCTGCTGTCTCTCTGACTCCGCCTCCTTTCTCTGTATATCCCTTCCAGCCTGGCTATATTCTGCCCTGCCATCGGCCAAAGCAGCTTGTTTGCTTTTAACGCTTCCAATAATAGATATTATTGTCTCTACTAAAAGCACTTGAAGCCTGGCAAGAGGGTTCAGTATCTAAAGTTCTTGTCACAGAGGCTTGATAACCTGAATTTGTTCAACTCTCAGAGTTCACGTGAAGGTGGAAGAAGAGAACCAACTCCCAAATTTTATCCTCTGATCTCCACACATATACCCTACACACACACACACACACACACACACACACACACACACACACACACACACACGAGAGAGAGAGACAGAGACAGAGAGAAAGAGAGAGACAGAGAAAGAGAGAGAGAGACAGAGAGAGAATCAAGTTAAAGCTAAAAACTTGCGTTTAGATTTATAACATTCTTTTGTTCTGGAAAGCTTATTAAATCAGTGGCTTACTACAAAAAGATTCTTCTAGCCCTGCTTCCATTTTTGTCCCTGATTTGACTTGTTCATTGGTTTCTGTACTTTCTCCTCAGACAGTTAGGGAGCATTCTCCCATAGGCCAAAACCACAAATGGTTTAATCAATCCCTTAATGGTTAGTAATAAATCTCTTTTGCTAATGTAAATGGTCCACCAAATATCTGCATTGATTTGCCTTTTTGTATTTTGCTCTGAGCTCCCTAAGTGTGTGTTGTAAAGACCTCTATGTATAGTTGACTAGAGTTTCTTTCATCCTGTGGGTTAAAAATGGAGAAAGTGGGCATAGTCACAGAACTATTCGTTTCTTTTCCACATGTACATTAGTTTTTTTGTTTATGTAGGCCTTCTCCAATATGCAGATCTTCTCCAATAGTTTTTCCACAAATTATGTTTTTTTCTATATTAAAGCCTTACACTCTTCCTTTTAGAGTCATTTTTAGGTTCTTTTTTAAAAATATTATTTTATACAAATATAATTTTATACAAATATTTATTATTTATATAAGATTAATTAAAACTATGGTATTAAAGACAAAACCAATATTTGCATTCTTTGTTTACAATAGTCACTATACCATATTTTCTAAATAATTTAAATGGGTATGTAAATTATTGGAATGAATATGTAAATTATCTGGTGTTCCCTATGTGGGATTTATATCGTTGACAAATAACAAAAGGTTTCTTTTTAATTTTTAGAGATTTATTTATTTTATTGTTCTATATGCATGGGTGTTTTGCCTGCATGTGTGCAAGTGTACCATTTGCATACCTGGTGCCCTTGGAGGCTAGAAAAGGGTGTCAGATCTCCTGGCATTAGAGTTACAGACAGTTCTGAGCTGTCATTTGGTTACTGGGAATCAAACCTGGCTCCTCTTCAAGAGCAGCAAGTGCTCTTAACCACTAAGCCAGCTCTGCCCCCCCCCAAGTTTTCTTTTCTCTTTCAAAACTATTATATTTTTTCTTATTATATTGAGCTGGCTGAAAGGTCTACTGTAAACTCTGCTTGCTCAAAATGAAGCAAAATAAAAATATCCTAAAAACAACAGGACCAAAATTTGAATGTTGCCAGCATGAGTGTCTATGTGTTTTGCTTTTGCTTTTGTTTGAGAGAAAGCCTTGCCTAGTAGTTCAGGCTGGACTTGATCTTGCATGTACTGTGTAGATCAGGTTGCCCTTGGCTTTTCATGTACTGTGTAGCTCATGCTGGCCTTGGTCTTGTATGTACAGCAGTCTTCCCATGTCAGTCTTTTGAGCACTGGGGTATGTGCCAACCCTGGCATGGGCATGGCATGACTAGACTGCAGTAGAGGTCCTAACTACTCATTTACTAGAGTTATTAAGAAAACATAGTAAAGTAGGCAATTGTTAAACAAAATGGCATTAACAAGAGTATGCAAGTCTTTCATGTAGGAAAAAACACATTTGGGAAAAAAGGTAGAGAAGCCCTAACTGAATAGAAAAACAATATATGTTCCTTTCCCACTAAAATATTATGAACCAAGAACCAGGCTGTCGCCAGGCACTGGGTTCTCTATTCTGTTAACTCTGGACCTCCACTATCCGTAACTGAGAAAAATAAACTTCTTGAGAAAATTCACAGATGAAATGAAATGAAAAGGCAGATATGTTTCAATACATTAATAGAGCATACATTTGAATCCATTGGATATTTTGACATTGCTTATTAAAGTATGCCCTGAAGAGAAAGGAAATAAACTTCAAACCAGGAGACCACATTTGCAGTATTTAGCTACGGCAAAGGCAAAATGTAGGAAAATTTACCACAAGCCAGTGAGAAAACTAAAAACAAAGTGAAGTTGCCAGAAGACATTTTACTTTCCAACAGAGAGAACCTTAAATGGTCTCAAAGAATAACAAAAATACCAGTTCAAAGCACAAAGAGATGATCTTACACACTCACTAAATTACCTGAGATTTGCAAAGATACGATAATGTGTGTATATGGTACGAGAAACTATATCTCTTAAATGCTGAAAATAGAAATAGTTATTAGAATGAAGTTTTGGAAAAAATCGGCATTAACTATTATAATAACACTGAAATGGTATAATAAATCCACCTTTTGACATGTGCGGTCATCCTACACTGTCCATGAAGAATTAGCTCTACACAACATCCCCAGTCACATGGATACCAAAACCTGTGGATTTTCAAGTCCTTTCTATAATATGGCATAGTATTTATATATAACAAATAACTTCCCCTGTTTATATTAAGTAATCTATAAGTTACTTGTGATATTTAATGTAATGTTTTGGGTTACTATGTTGTAATGTTTGGAGAATCAATAGTAAGACAAAAATACTGTTCATATTTAGTACTGACTCAACATAATCACACAATACAGGAAAGAGACAAGGGCAAACAACAAGCAATCAATGATGTTATAGAGAGACTGAAGCTCTGTGAGAGGTGACAGGCCACCCAGGGTATGTCTAAATATCACTTCATTCGTAATAGATTCAGTGTGGTTCTTGGTTCGTGGCATATTTAATTTTGTATTTTGAAAATTTGGGCTTAAAAATATTTGAGCAGCTGATTTTTTTAATAGTAGCTTTGAAAGCCAGAACAGTTTGGATCTTTCAGCAACTTCTGAAAGAAGGCTATGGATGCCAGGTATCAGAAGATATTATTATACCTAGCAAAACTGTCACAAACAGGAGAAAGAACATGATAAAAAAACAGGTTAAAGGAATTTCTGACCACTGAGTCAGTTATATAAAGGATACTGGAAGGAATACTTTAGTCTTTATTTTTAAAACAATCTTTTATCATTTTACATATCAATCTTAGTTCCACCTCCCTCTCTTCCTCCTGCTCCCCATCCTTTCCTCCCACCCCACCCCTATCCACTCCTCAGAGAAGGTGAGGCTTCCCATGGGGAGTCAACAAAGTCTGTCACATCAATCACTTTAGGCAAGACCAAGGCCCTCTCACCTTGTATTTAGGCTGAGCAAGGAATCCCTCCATAGGGAATGGGCTCCAAAAAAGCCAGTTCATGCACTAGGGATTAATACTGGTTCCACTGCCAGTGGCCCCACAAACTGCTCAAGCCACATAATTGTCACCCACATTCAGAGGGCCTAGTTTGGTCCTATGCAGGTTCCCTAGCTGTCATTCCAGAGTCACTAAGCTTCTTTTAGCTCAGGTCGGCTGTTTCTGTGGGTTTTCCCATCCTGGTCTTGACCCCTTTGCTCATATTATCATTCCTGCCTCTCTATGAATGGATTCCAGGTACTCAACCCAGTTCTTAGCTG
>JAQHUG010000098.1:6697744-6708160 GCA_028555095.1 Dicrostonyx torquatus
ATATATATACATAGTGTGTAACTCTCAAATAAATAAATAAAATTTATTTTCATTCTGCAGTTAATAGAGTGTGGAGATGTAGACTTTTGCTGCTAAGAAGACTGACTATACTCTAAACCTACAGAAGAATGTTTCTAGAAACATTGTGTGTAACAGAGAAAGATTTGGATGGACTTATCAATGTCTATCGACTATAGAATGCATTTATAAAATACAGCATATATAAAGATGGATTACCAGCAGTCATAGACAGCAATATGAATGCACTCAAGCATCCTAGGAGTTCCTCGGGGTTTCTGTTTGGGAACGTGAAATGATGCAGTCACTTTAGAAACCATTCTGGCAGGTCAACAGAAAGCTAAATGTAGAGTATCCATATGTCCCAGGAACTCCAACAGAAGCAAAGCATGTGTCTCCATAAGAAATTGTCCACAAATATTTATGGCAGCATTATTCATAATCAAGCAAAAGTGGAAACAACTCAATTGTCCACTAGCTGAAAATGGATAAGGTGTGCACCTACAGCAGAACGAAATTCAGCCACAGAAATGAAATACTGACACGAGCTCAGTGCAGACACTGAAAACAGGTGAAGTCAAGGAAGCCAGACACATTTTGTGAGATCTGTGTATATGAATGGACAGAGGCACGCTTGCAGGCACAGAGGAAAAACAGTGGCTATCTGGACCATGCTGAACAGGACTGGAGAGCGATAGTAAGTGAGCATAACTGTTTCCGTATGAGCGGTGAAAATGTCTGGATTGAATGATGGGTGCAGAACTTTATGAATATACCAAAAGAACCGTTGGGCTCAACCACTGGGTTGTGCACGTCTAAGGAAGGAATGTCGTGCTGTGGATGTAGCAGTAAAACTAGTAAAGCTACAATTAAATGAAAGTAGATGGGCTTGACGATGCAGTACTGTAGTCTCAGCAGCTTGAACGGCTGAGGCAGGAGGATCACAGGTTTGAGGCCAGCCTGACCCATCTCAAGATAAAAAAGAGAACAGAGGGTGTGGTTAGGAGATAGAATATTTGCCAAGCATGAATGAGGGCCTAGGTTCAGTCTCCAACACTACAAAGACAAAACAAAATCAGAGAAAGAAACCAAACAACTCCCCCCAAACAAAGCACGATATTGTGGGTAAGGGGAGTGACATGGCCAACAGAGTGGGAGAAAAATATTCCCCAGATATTCATCTGACAGCTTAATATTTGTAATATATAATAACTCAAAAATCAAACACCAAAGGAGGAAATAAATCCATTGTCAAGTGGTCAAATGAGTTGAATAGATATTTCCTAAATGAAGATGTACAAATGATGAATAAATACATAAAAATTGTTTAAAGGAAATGCAAATCAAAATGACATAGAGATTTCATAGGACCTTGTTAGAATGCCTATATTTAAAAACAAATGCTCAGCAGGCAAAGACACTTGCCCCACAATCCTGGTGACCTGAGTTCAATACCTGGAACCTGTGTAAAGGTAAATGGAGAGAAATGACTCCACAATTTTGTCCTCTGATCTCCACAAACATACCATGCCATGTGTACCAACCTATACATGCACACAATAAAAATTAGCTCACAATAAAACAGGCGAGCAAATAAACAAAAGGAAACCCTGGTGAGGATGTGAGGGCAGAAGAACCCCGCACAACACTCCTGTAAGTCAGTGCAGCCACTACGAACGTCAGTACGGAGAGTCCTCAAAAAACTAAAAGTAGATTTAGTTTGTCATAGACAGAATCTGAAAACAGCCCAAAATGCATTTCCTTCACATATATGATACTTGAAAGACATCATCCTTTACAATAGCCATAAATACCATAAAATATTTTGGAGTAACTCTAACCAAACAAATGGAAAAACCTGTATGATAGGACTTTAAAGCTTTGAAGAAAGAAATTGAAGATATCAGAAAATGGAAAGATCTTTTATGTTCTTGTGAAGAGAGAACCAACCTAGCAAAAATGACAAGTTTCTTGAAATTAATCTACAGATTTAATGTAAATGCCCATTAAAATTATAGCAAAAAATTTTTACAGACCTTGAAAAAACAATTCTCAACTTTATAAGAAAAGATAAAAAACTCAGGATAGCCTAAACAATCTTGAAATCATGTATTATTAAGGACCTTTTGAACGCACCATAATCTCTGACTCTAAAACTTTACTATAGAACCACAGTACTGAAATTAATCCATCTTGGATACAAATTTACATGCCTACAAACAGCAGATTCTTGACAAAGAAGCAAAAATTGTGAAATGGAAAAAAAGCATATTTAACCTGTTTATTTTTAATTGTCCTGAAGCTGTAGCTCTCTGAGGCTATCTTATTTTAAACCTGTCTTTTAGCTTCAAGTTGACACTGTGCCGCACGGCAGGGGTAGGACATAGGCTCTCTCGTTCTGTCAGTCTGACATCACAAGCTCTAGAGGTTTAGCTGTGTTCATTTTTAACTTTTTTTTTTCATTTTAACTTGTAATCATAAAATTAAGAGAGTTTTTGAATCCTCTCCGCTGTTTTATTGACTGTGTGGGGTTAAATTTGTTTTCTAAACTCTGTCTCTTGCTTGCCTTTCCTCTCAGGTGGGTTAGATTTAGCTGTATATTGTGCACACGTGGCGCCTCAATCTCAGGTAACCTAGGCGATTTCTTTTTTATTTTTATTTTTTTACCTGTTTAGCAAGTGATAAAAGTTGTATCTCTGTGTCTACTATGCTTACAGATTTTGAATATTTTTCTCATTGTTTTTGTTTTATTTTAACTTTCTTTAGCTATTAACATATATAACTGAGTACTCTTTTTTGCCCTGCTTTTTTATATTTTTTTAAAAATTAATTTTTATTTTTGAGTGTTTATATAATAATATATATAAAAATATATAAAATATATATAATAATATCCACCTGTGGTGAATTTTTTGTGGGTTTTTATGGCTTTTTTCGTGTTTTGGGGGGGTTGTGGATTAGCTCCATGTTGGGTGCCATTATGTCAGGGTCTGGTGCTAGCCCTGACCATAAATTATTTCTCTGAACCAGACCCCAACATAAACTATCTCTCTTTGGGCCAGTGTGGAGGTGCGGGAATAAAGACACAACTCACATGGCTTTATTGGGAGGGAGATTTTTAGTGATCCCTTATGAAATTTTGAGTTTACATCCTGGAGAATTTTTTTGCTTATTTTAAATAGCCTTATATATCAAAACTTAAACTGAGGAGGAAATCTATTAATATTGTGTTTCCTAGGTAACCATGTGAATGGCTTTTAGTCACATCCACATCTACCTGTGCTTGCGGTCACGTTGTTTGGTCAGTATGCTAGCTCAGTCACGTAGGCTTGAATTAGCATCGCTATTCAGGCATCCTCCAAATTATAGGGAAAGGAGCAAAGCAACATCCTGACCTTTTGTTAGGGTAGTGAGAGCCTGTCTAAAAGGTTACATGGCCACTTCAGATACTAACTGTGGCTTTAGAGCCTGGCTGCCAATCCATATAAAAATATGTTTCTACAGTTCTACCATAGGGACCAGCTACACTACTGAGTACAAACTATAGAGACGCCTCACAGTCACATCTATCATAGCATCAGTGACAATAGTCACGCTCTAGAATCAGCTCAGCTGCCCATCATTGATGAATAAAGAAAACGTGGTGAAAATAGTTTAACCCGTCCTAAAAGAATCGTGATGTTACGCTGTTTGCAGGAAGGTGGATGAAGCTGACCATGGTGGTGTGACACGTAATCCCAGCACTCAGGAGGCTGATGCAGGAGGATCATGAATATGAACTAGGCTAAATAGTGTGTGCAAACGATGCTTCTTAGGCACCATAGTGAATTCCAGGCCAGCCAGGCCTACCCAGAGAGATCTTCTTCAAATAAGCAAAAGTGTTGGATCTGGTACATTATGTTAAGTGAAATAAGCAGTCTCCCAAAGACAAGTATTGTGTGCTTCTGTTCATGTGTATGATCTGTGTGTGTGAGGGGGCATATGAAAATAAAAGAGAGGCTAGACTATTGGGAAAGGTAATAGATGATCAAAGTACATTGTGAACATATGGAAATGTAATGGAACATATTACCTTATATAGTTAATGTATGATAATAAAAATTGACACTGGAGAATATACAAAATTACTTTGTTTGTATGTAGAAAACATTTAAAAATCATCTGAGGGTTGCTTATAATAATAGGTATAAAAAAATCAAGGGATCTGCCTGCCTCTGCCTCCCAAGTATTGGGATTAGAGGGAGGCAAACCTTTGTGAGTTCGAGGCCAGCCTGGTCCACAGAGTGAGTTCCAGGACAGCCAGGACTACAGAGAAACCCTGTCTTGAAACAAAACAAAAAGCAAGGGGACAATTAGCACAGTTTGAGACAGTGTTTACTTTAGCAAGAGTGAAAGATGTGAGGATGTGATCAGGGAGGGCCACTGAGAGTCACAAAGAAGAGATTGTAATTCTCTCTCTCTCTCTCTCTCTCTCTCTCTCTCTCTCTCTCTCTCTCTCTCTCTCTCTCTCTCTCTCTCTCTCCATGCTACCACTGAGGTACCAAGACCTTCTTTTAGGTTTTTAAAATTGTGAGACATGTGTATATATCTGTCTATTATCGTGTGTGTGTGTGTGCATACTCACATGCTATAGAATTGCATGTGGAAGTCAGAGGACAGCTTGCAGGAGTTGATTCTCTCTGCTCAACCATCTCCTTGACCCTTGGAGCTGATATATTTTAGCTCTTTATTATGGTTTAGAAAGATCATTTAGGTGGAGGAGGAAATATGGTTAGTAAGTCTGTCGCTTTTAAGTGATAGGTTGGGTTACCTTTCAAATAAGTATGATAGCGAAAGGTCTAACGTTTAGTGAATGCGGACTTAGTGATAGGTACTCGTCTACAACTTTGCATGGATTATTTTCTATATTTTCACAGCAGCCTTTTGAACCAAGTACTCTTAAGTCTTCTTGTTTTGTAGATGAGGAAACCGAGAGACAGAGATGGTAAATAGCTTGCCCCAGATTGCAGAGACAAGGAAGCAGCAGAACCAGAATGTGACATCAGCCAGCCTGAACCCAGGAGCACCACAGAGTCACCACCCTGAAGGTCCTGTAAACAGCAGAGGTAGGTGAGAGGGTAAGAGGATAAAAGGGTGTAACACCGCACCACACCGCAGAGCTCAGTGGAGCAGATTCCTTAGCTGGGAGGATAGACGCAGCCGGAAAGTGGAAAATCTCCCCCTCCCCAGTTAGACAACTGCTGTGGGTGGTGTGAAGCCCGCTTCCTGAGGGACTTCTCCAGTAGGCTGTTCTTCAGTGACAGGGTCCTGATGGGGAGGTGCTGGGGGCAAGAAAGACAGAGAAGATAGAAGATAAATGCTAGGGTCTTGCACGAGCTTTTTCTTATGCCAAACAGGGCTATTCTATTTATTTGTTTACTTATTTATTTATTCATTCATTTATCTATCTGTCATTTATCTATCTATCCAAGTATCTATCTATTTTAGGTTGAATCGCTTTATTTTCAGCTCTCAAATTGATTAATAGTCTCCATTTCCCAGATTTCTTTTTTATTACAAATACAGCAGACTTCCTAGGACTGATAGCTTCCTTGGTATGTTTAGCATCTCACCAAGCCTTTAAGTGCTGCTCAGGTGCCTGCAGTTTTTCTTTACTTAGGGGCCATTGCTCAACCCAAACAGGCTAACTAGTTAACCATGTTAAAGGTTGAACAGTTGGTATTCCAGCAGTGGCCTCTACTCCAAATTTGGGTAGCCCAATCTTGCTTTGTCCTTTATAGCCTGTGATTTTCTCAATGCCACTTAGTTGTCATTGTTTTTATTGCTTTTATTGAGCTATACATTTTTCTCTGCTTCCCTCCCTCCCTCCCATTTCCCTTTTGCCCTCTCCTGTGACCCCCCCCATGCTCCTAATTTACTCAGGAGATCTTGTCTTTTTCTCCTTCCTATGTAGATCCATATGTGTTTCTCTCAGGTCCTCTTTGTTGTCTAGGTTCTCTGGGGTTTGGACTGTAGGCTGTTTTGTGGTTTTGTTTTGTTTTGTTTTGTTTTGTTTTGTTTTGTTTTGTTTTGCTTTGCTTTTTGTCTAAAAGCTACTTATGGGTGAGTAGATATTACCTCCTTCAAAAAAAATTTTTTTTTTTAGGTCCATTCATTTGCTGCCAAACAGCTTTATTTATTTATTTAAATTTTTTTTTTTTGGTTTTTCGAGACAGGGTTTCTCTGTAGCTTTGGAGCCTATGCTGGAACTAGCTCTTGTAGACCAGGCTGGTCTCGAACTCACAGGGATCCACCTGTGTCTGCCTCCTGAGTGCTGGGATTAAAGGTGTGCGCCACCACTGCCTGGTGCCAAACAGCTTTATTAAGAATTACAGAATCTTATATTATTTGCCGGGTAGAGATGGCTAAGGTTGGCAGAGAGCTAAGTCAGATCATGTAGGCAAAAGGAACAAGGGGTGTCTTAGATACAGCTGCTTTAGGCCTGACATACACAGCTCAGGAGGAAGAGTCAGGTCCCCAGAAACTGTAACCTTGACTCCTTCGAGGCACTGGTTCTAGCCCTAGACTGGTTTTGCCAAGTTCGCTTTTAGACAAGGACATAGAAGTGAAGTTCCCTTTGTCCTTTCTTCGGGGCCTCTGAGAAAGTCTTGGGTTGTTCTGGTTCTGCACAATACCCCTGTGCCAACTTTATCCCAGTGATGGGTGTCTTAGAGGGGACAGCAACTGTTGATCTGCTTGGGCCGTGACAGCATCCAGTCCTTAATTTCCACCTGTCCTGATGCTGTCCCCAAACCCCAACCATTTCAGCAGTGACCCTGACTGCTCTGAGATGCCCCTCACAATCCCAAAGCAGAATCCCCAGCTTTCCCCCAAGAGGCATCTCCTACTGAGCTCCGTTGTTCATTCTTCTGGGACACCCCTCCTCATTGCATGGAGTCAATCGATTAATTTGTCAGACTACATGTGTGCCTGGTGCTCTCTGCTGTTTGGCTATCACGCATATATGTGAATTCTTATAGACTCATTTATTTGGCTTAAATTTGACTTTCTTTTTTTTTCTGGTTTTTCGAGGCAAGATTTCTCTGTGTAGCTTTGGCACTCTGTAGAACCAGCTGGCCGCAAACTCACAGAGATCCAGCTGCCTCTGCCTCCTAAATGCTGGGATTAAAGGCGTGTGCCACCACCACCTGGCTAAAATCGACTTTCTAAATATGTGCAACACCTTAATGCAAACCTTGGCAGAAGCCAGAATGATGAAAGAATCCCATAATTCCAGTACTCTGAGGACCGAGGCAGGAGGATCAAGAGTTTGAAATTCCGTCTCAAACAAATAAATAAATACAACAAAAGAAAACAGAGCAAATGAGATGACTTAAGCAGGTAAAAGTGCTTGCCATCCAAGCACGGTGACCTGACTCCAGTGTCTGGAACCTTCATGATTGGCGCACATCTGTAATTCCTGCTTTCTCACGGAGAGATAGAAAGCAGAAACAGGGGGACTGGGCAGACGCTCACTGGCCAACACAACACAACTGGCCACAATGCAAGCAAGGTGGGAGGAGAAAAGTAACTCCTGAAAATTGTTCTCCAGCCTCGACACACACGCCTTGGCTCTGGCCTTGACACACACGCCTTGGCTCTGGCCTTGACACACAGGCCTTGGCAGGAGCGCTTGTGCACACCACACACATGCATCGCAGACACAGAGACAATGACCATAATAAAAGAATAAATAGCACTCCCTCCAACATCACCACAAAACACAGCAACCTGGGGGTGCATGTATCTACCCAGTCTTCAGACTGGCCTTGGCCCCTTTTTTGTCTTGTTTCTGGGCACCAAATCCTTCCAAGAATCTTCATTTAAATGTCGGTTTTAATCCTGTTTGGGCTGCTGCGACTGTCATTTCTGAGGTGCCGATTACCTCCTCCCACTTCCTTCAGAAATACCTGTGGCTCCAGTCACATGGAGCTTTAGAGTATGCGTGTCTCAGCGGAAAGAGGGTGGTGTGGCCTGCTGGAGCATGCAATGTCCTCATTCTAAGCAACATAACTAAGAGCTGAGCCTCTGCCTATCCCTGACTGCCTTAGGGTTGGGGACAGGAGGATAAATCATCAGTGGGGAACCCAAGCTGTGTGCACTATCTTCTGAGATCTTGTCTAGGAGTCCTTTGATGCCATAAATGAATCACATGCCATTGGACAGAATTATTAGTACATGTAGTTGTTGTCACCATTGACATTGTCACTGACAGTGACGTCCCCCAGTTGGTGGTGGATTTTAACTTTTCTCAGACTGGCCACTTCATCTCTTCCCTGTCATCTCCTCATCCCACATTTGAAGAAAACAGCCGGAGAGGCTGTGGGTTTTGTCTACAGTAAAGTTCCTTTAACCCAAGCAAAGAGTCATTCCAATTCTTCACCAGAAGAGAACCCTGAACACTGAGTGTTGGGGACTCATCTGACTCTGGGTGTCTGTGCTGTGGACATGCTCAAGGGTCTTGATGTACGGGCCAGTAGAACTGGAAACTGCTTTTTATTTTCACACCTGGAACCGAGACCCACCTATTAGCCCCTCCTCCAGAAGCCACCCTGCCCTGACAGGGGAATGGAACCATGCCCTGGACTGTGTTATGTAAGTGGTGGCTAGGCTGCTGCCAACTATCTGGGCAGGTAGGGTAGAGGTGGGCCCCTAACCTCCTGAGGGTGAGTGTAGGCACAGGAATGTGGTGAGGGCACTCTGAGTTAGGTGGGATGGGCCTTTGCAACCTGGGGACAGTGGGGAGACAGGTTCAAACCAGTTCAACCAGTGATTTAGCCTACACTTCAAAATATAGGGGTGGACATTACATTTTTCTACCCCTCCCCGAGTAGCTGTCTCACTGGAAGGAAGCCAAGGGGCAGACAGGGGGTGGTGGGGCGGCACAGTGTGTGCCAGGAAGATTGATGCTCAGCTCCTCTGTAGAGGCTTTAGAGGGTGTGGTTCAGACCCCTGTTTTCAACCCATTCTCTTTTACCGAGTCTGCCCTTGCTCTTTCGGCCATTCTTTGCCCAGAAGGCAAAGTAAGCCTCTAAAATCTCACGTCTGATCGTGTCGCTTCTCTGGCCATCAGCCCACATTGTATTTCATATCCAAATCCTAGGCATGACCAACAAGGCCCACAGGCAGCCACACTCTGCTCCATTTTCTTACTGCTAGGCAAGCCAGCTCAAGTTCCTGGCAAGGACCCTGGGTTGTCTTGCCCCAGACCTTTGCACCTGCCCCTCCCACGGCCTAGAGAAGCTCTCCCACCTCCACTCCCACGGCCTAGAGAAGCTCTCCCACCATCACTCCCATGGCCTGGAGAAGGTCTCCCACCTCCACTCCCATGGCCGAGAGAAGCTCTCCCACCTCCACTAACACGGCCTGGAGAAGGTCTCCCACCTCCACTCCCACGGCTGAGAGAAGCTCTACTACCTTCATGTTGAGCAGGTAGGGAGGGAGTGGTTCTGGGAGGAGTTAGAGGAAGGGGATACATATGACCAAAACACAAACTGTGAAATTCTTAAAGAACTGATACGGGCTGGAGAGATGGCTCAGCGGTTAAGAGCATTGCCTGCTCTTCCACAGGTCCTGAGTTCAATTCCCAGCAACCAAATGGTGGCTCACAACCATCTGTAATGAGATCTGGAGCCTTCTGATACATGTGTAGACAAAGAGAACACCACTTGAACAGGTCGGGGAGTCTGGAGGACAGGGCAAACTGGAGGGCCCGGCATGACAGAGATGGCCACTGGGCTTGGCAATGGGGACCCATGCAAGATTTGCCACCCCTCGAGCTGGCTGGCACGAGGGGAACTTCTGGAGGGAACAGTCCAGGAGTACTGTTGGAGAAGGGGAAATTACGAGAAACAGCACAAGAGGAAAGGAAGGCGTGGCAGAAAAGGGAGGGCAAGATGGAGGGAAAAAGCATGGATTTGTGGCCTGCTCTGTAGGCGCTTTCTAAAAGTCACCTCATTCAATCCTCTCAACAACGGATGCCGTGCACTGTTGTCCCTGATGGGGCTGGAGAGATGGCATGGTGGTTAAGAGCACTGGCTACTCTTCCAGAGGACCTGGGTTCAATTCCCAGCATCCACACTGCAGCCCACAACTGCCTGTAACTCCAGTTCCCGAGGATCTGGTCCTTTCACACAGATATACTTGCAGGCAAAACACCCATGCACATAAATAAATAGACAAATCTTAAGAAAATAGTCTCCCAGTTTTGCACAAAATGAAACTGGAGTTCAGAAAGGTGGAGCAATTTGTTCACAGTCATTTTCCTAGACAGGAATTCCCACTAATGCTCATGTGCTGCATCCCAGTCCTGCCAGCTTTCTTTAGGTTATAAGGTCCACTGGGCGAGGTATGCAGTTA